>JAQGAE010005311.1:0-11417 GCA_034696685.1 Julus scandinavius
TCCACACTGTAAGTTTCAAAAACATGTTTTCGAAAACTCTGCTTTTGCTTTTGGTGCGGTGAAGTCGCACCTTTACAATAACAGCGGTGTAAAAACCAAAAAGGCAGGAAAACCGGAGCAAAGCTTTTGAAATGATGATGTTTCTAACCAAGGCAATGGGGGCTGACCTCGACCTCGTTGTCTGTGACCCTATGGCGAAAAGTGGGGCCAAATCGGCCATATAGTGAAAACATTTGTTTTCTTTTATCCCGACCGCCTCTTGGACGATCAGCGAAATGCTTTAAAAAGCATGCTTTTGAAAACAAGGAAATTTAAAAGTTTGCTGAAACATTGGGACCTAAATTTTATCGAAAACATGTTTTCGAAAACCTTGCTTTTGCTTCATGCTTTCGTTGGTGTGGACTATGTTCGATGAACCATGACTTTATTGCAATGCATCAAACACGACTATTTGTATGTATGGGAAACGCAGTACTTTTCTTAATGACTGAGCTTTAAGATCGAACAAAGATTGATATAATTAAGTAATTTCCATTTATATGACGGACTGTCCTTACCAGTCAGATTTTGGCAGTTTTCGCCTTCGTATCCTATTTCGCACCCGCCAGAACACTTTCCGTCACCCGGATCACAGGCGCTTTCATTTAAGCAGTGACAAGTCTCATTGCAGAATGAACCAAAATGGGTTGCATCACAATCTGGAAGAACACTGTTATTAGCAAGTATAGGGGAGATTGGGGAGCATCGAGACATGGGAAAAGGCAAGGCCGTATATGTGATCACATTTCGAAGGGGGATATGGTCCAAAAATCGCGCAAAATTCACAGATTCAGGTTAAAAATTGGCTGATTCTGGTTGAAATTTGTAAAATCATTGGACTTCGGGGAAGGGGGATCTATCCCCAATATCCCCCCCATATATACGGCCTTGGGGAAAGGTGAGACAGTTAAATTATTAAATTCGGTTATAAAGTGAATATTGGTTCAAGATATATAATCTAAAATGCCTTTACTTACTATTATATAACAACTTATCTAGAAAACAGATTTTGTACAATTCCTTTCTGACATTTTAAACAGTTGGTTTTGGTGTCGTAAAATGATTTTTTTTTCTTAGAACAATGGTCGTTATTTCTACCTGAATATTTTTGCAGGTATTTTGTATCTGTTGCTAACTAATCTTATTGCTAAATAATTAGAAACGTATCGTTTTAGTTGAATGTAATTGCCTTTGATGCAAATTAAGTTTCTATGGGTAATCTCCATGTGGGGCGAAATGAGACAACTGGCTTGGGGCGAGGTGAGACACATTCACTTAACAAGCTATGGATTCGCACTTTCGTAATTGTTTTCAATTTTAATAATTATTCTAATGTATATATATGCCTAACATAGCTAAATTAATAAAAATAAGTAGATACTATTTTACAAAAATTTAAATTGAACGAGTTTAGCATGAAATATGGAAATCACTGTGAAGCAACTTTTTTAAAGTATAATTGTTACATTATATATCCCATTTCAGTTTCAATTCATTACGGTTTTCAGTCTAAAAATGATAAATACAAGTAATTACAAGTTTTATTTTGCATTATTTTGTCTAACTCACCTTACACCAGGAGTGGGGTAAAATGAGACATTTCACAACAATTTTTAAAGCGTTAAAATTTCCATACAAAATGAATTAGTTAAACCACATATCCTTACAATTGTAGATTAATAGGACAAATAATGAATGCGCGAAAAATTGTTTTGTAAAAAGTGTCTCAATGCCCCCCCCTCTCCCCTACTCATGGTATCTAAGATTTAACCCTCCTTCCAATACCGTCCCATTTTGTCTGTAATTTGGAAGCTTAAATAAATCATAGCCTCTCCATGCACAGCCCCTTACATTTTTCACAAACTTTTGTCTGACCCAATCAAGTTTAAATCAACTTTTACACAACTAAATGTGATTGGTGTTACACTTAATATTTAATGAATGTAAACATTATTCTCTTAATAGTAGATAAAGCTAGTGGAAAACGGATTCAAGAGTCCTACCAGAACAAGTGGGGATTAGGTATCCCTCGACGCAACCGTCTGGACACTGTCCTGTTTTGCGATCACAAGCTGATCCATTGAAGCAGTGACATTCGTAGTTGCAGAGGGACCCATATTCACCCACGGGGCAAGGGTTGTTTGCCACGCTTGTTTCTCTCCTAGGTGGATCAAGAGTTGTGGTATCTGGAAAAGTGTTAAACAAGAATTTATCCAAAAATGACCACACGGTTTGCATGAATTGTTATAATTGAAAACCAATACTGTAAATACATGTAGTAGCAAACAGAAGAATTAAAACAAAATGTTAAAAGTAACGAAAAGGTTACAAAACTGAAGATATACCATGTGGTTTTCAAATATCATATTTTGCTATCAGCTTTTCTAGTAAACTAAAGTCAAAGTATTTAATTACAGCTACACTGCCTTGCAATACAATAGGGAGAGTGGGTAGAAATGTGCCATTTTTCACTTTTTATTATTAAAATTATTCACAAACCATGTAACGTAACAATTTGTATTCTCAAATTTACTTCATACTATTGTGAATATTGTGCACAGTGTTTAAAATATTTTCTTATTACTAAAATAAGAAAAATAATTAAAATTAAACTACTCTCCATAGCGTTCCATTCCTTCTGCGCGCAGGAGGAATGGGATATGCTTTGCAGGAGGATTGGGACATTGTTTTTAAAACGAAGATACAAAGGATTATACCACACTAAATTATTTTTTTGTGATTTATTTGCAATAATAGGAACACACTTTATTTTTTATCATACCTTACATTGCAATACAATGATATTTTTTTTGCATTGCATTGTAATACAACGTAAGTTTTGTTTTTTTGCATTACAATACAGAATAAGGTTTTGCATCGCAATACAACGCAATTTTTGCAGTATTGCAATACAATTATATTTTTGTGCATTGAAAAATCACAAAACAATGATAGTTTTGGGCACTGAAAATTCACAAAACAATGATATTTAAATATATTTTTGTTTGCATTGCGATAAAACGCAATTGTTTTGCATTGCACATTTGCAACAGTGGCATTTTTGCAATACAATGATATTTTTTTGCATAGCACATTTGAAACACAATGGTATTTTTTGCATTGAAAATTTAACATACAGTGGTCTTTTTTTGCATTGTACATTTGCAATGCAGTGGTAATTTTTTTACATTGCACATCTGCAATATAGTGGTATTTTTTGCATTAAACATTTGCAAATTGTAATTTTGCATGCAATTCTGCATGGCATATTTGCAATACAATGATTTTTTTGTGCATTGCACTTTTGCAGTGGTATTTAGCTTAGATTTTACAATTAATGGCCTGTATGTGCAGTTATCAGGAAATTAGCGGTCGGAAGTGCTCTTTCCCCCAATATTAACCGCAACATTTGAAAAAGTCACACAACCCAAAACTTTATCCATAACCAAAACAAACAGGAATTAAATCTTACCTTGCCCAAACACACCACCAATAAGTCCCAGCACCAAAAAAATCAACATTTTTGTTCGCATTTCATCGCATGAGCACTAATTCCAAAAAGATCTTCTCTTTTCTGCCACCGGTTTTAAACGAATAAACAACTAAAAAAACAAGAAGAAAGTGAACATTAAATATTCAAGTTCCGGTGTGAATCAACCAATTAGAGTCGTAACCTAGTGGGTGAGTTTAGATTTCAGGATTTCCAGGATATCGAGAAGTGAACAAAATATTGTGATAACCCAGTTTGTGGAAAAATTGAGTTGAAATTTCCGCCCTTCTGCGTATTTTGGATAAAAGAAACTGCGCGCAGAATTGTTGAAATCTATACGGAAAACGGCTTCTTGCAATCAAAATTAGGTGGCAATGAAAAATAGCGATTAGCTAGAAAACGTAGGCGGCATATTAATGTAAACAGTTAAAAGAAAAATACTCGACACATTTAACCAAGACCTCCAATGTCGGGTATAGAGTTCCCGGGTTATTTGAGTTTAATTACTCGTCCTCTACTACTGCACGTACGATTATGACTCATGGTTTTGTTCAAACAAATTTGCAAAAAAGTTTGCTTACACCACTTTTGTTTCAGCAAACTTATGACGCGTTTTTGAGTCCCGAATAGTGAGTCTGGACTCATTTGAACGATCGCTCGGGAGGAGGTATAGATTTCGAGGATGTCTTTATTGAATGGCTATATATATATATATGTACTTTTAGTCTATGAAGCTATGAACGGGGATGGCACTTACCTATAAACAATGGGTATAAATGAGCCATAATCAGGCCTTTATTGATTTGTTAAAATTAATTAGCCTAAATAAAACAATTAAACTTTGGGTCTAGCTGAGAAAAATCGTTTAATGTGTGTCGAATCATATTTTTAGTTCACCGCAATTTTACTTTTTTTCCTTCATTAAAATCTTTCTTAACATCATCAATTTTAGTTGCAAAGGATGTTGATCGGAAACCACGCAAAAAACAAAGTTTCCCATGATGAAAATTTTAATGTTTTACCATCCCACACTGAATATTTTTGAACGTTACCTAACTTGTTGTATTGTGTCGTGCATTAAATTTATTTAAAAGGCCATCCACAAAGAGCATCCAGCACTTTTGGCGAATTTTTAACCCTCTCTCATTCCCACCCCTATGTCGACCTTTTTTCTGGTTTATCCAACCCCCCTCCATTTCGGACATTCCAAACCGAACTGAAATTTTTAAAAATTCTTATACAGATATCCTGAAAATTCTACCCTCACTGTCTGGCATTGGGGAGAGAACGGGGATCTTCGAGATAGATTCTACCTCCTGAAATCCAAAAAAATTTACAAGTTGCAAACCGAATCGACAAAATATAAAAGGGGAATCGCACTTTAGTATTCAAAGTGAGACTTTTCTAAAGTAAAAGTAAGATTTCTCTAAGGTAAAAGTTCGATTCTTCTGAGGCAAAAGTGTCATTTTTCTGTTTTATAATTGCAATTTTTCTGCATTAAAAGAGCGATTTTCTAAGGAAAAAAATTTTTTTTTTCGCAGTTAAAATACGATTTATCTGTTTTAGAAATGCAATTATTTTGCATTAAAAGTACAATTTTTCTAAGATAAAAAAGTGCAATAATCAATATATATCAATATATAGCCAAAATAGTCTACCCCAAAATTCTGGACACAATTACCACAAAAATGTGAACGCATACTTTGCCAATCATTTATTATTTTGTGCTTGTCGCTTTATATCAAGATGTTAATAAATTACCACTGATTATGACACCGAAGTTTTTATTTAGCAATAAAGATAATTCCACAGAAATAACCATGCACAATGTAAAAACAAAAGTCTGAATCTTAAGGCCAGTCCAGACTGCCTAAAAACACGGAGCAAAAGCAGAGTTTCACAAACATGTTTTGAAAAAAGTTTGCTAAAAGTTTCTGGTGTGGATAGTATCCAGTAGGTATCAAGGTATTCGTTAGGTATATTATAGGTGTACAAATTTGAAACCTTTGCAAAGAAACGTTTCATGGCTTCTTTTAGTTTTTTTATTAGTATCTTAATTATTGGTATTTATATATATCAAATCAGTTGAATGAAGGTAATAAATATACTTCAAGGATACTTTGATATCATAACTTTGATGCAAAAGTAACATTTCAGTAATAAATTTAATACTTTAAAAAAAAATTTCTATATCTTCATCTTGGATCTAAATATATAGCCAAAATAGACCACCCCAAGATTCTGGACACTATTCCCCCAGAAATTTGTTGACATATACGGCCTTGACAATCATTAATAATTTTGTGCTTGTCGCTCTATATCAAGATATTCATTAATTCCAAACTTATTATGACACCAAAGTTTTTATTTAGCAATATAGAGAACTCCTCAGAAATAACCATGCAGGCAATTTCATGAGATGAAACAAAAGCTGCTCCATTCTTAACGCGGTAATACATGCTTGAGCAAAAGCTTTAGGTATACAAATAAAAAATAGCCTTTACTCAGAAACATAAAACTCGTTAAGTAACTTACAGAAAATGTCTCAATCCAGCTTGAGGCATGCGGCATATAGAAATGATACATGAATGATGAAAATCTCTTCATAAATAAGAACAAAAAGTGAAAATCTGAAGTCCATGGCTTCTCGTTTCAAATGAAAGGTATCTTGATTTCATCTTTATCAAGATGTTGTTCTTGCCAAAATGGCACTCAGTGGTTTAAGCTTGCAAGAGCACTTGTGCAGCGCTGCACATGTCTGCAATTTCAGCAAAGACACGGATAATCTCGAAAATTCATTCGAAAAGCAGTCCATAGTATTTGTCATTTGCTTATTTAGGAACGCATCGTCTGGAACATATATGCCTCTCATCTATCCATTTGCAGGTCCAAAAACACCGTTTATGGGAGATTCCTTCGCATCCCCAGCCTTTGCACTTCCAACGTCGCACACGACCATCTAAGTCAGTACAACCACCAATAAACTTTAGTCAGCTTCAATACATTTAAAAAAAATATTCCACCGGTTCCAAAGCCATTTATGGGTTTTAATAAAGCGATAAGCACAAGCTAAATTCAAAGGCAGGCTTAAGCAAAGCTCGAAAACACCCCATTCCAGTTACATCCGAAATAGGAACCGAGAGCCTTAATAATGGTAAATCTATCAGTCAGTAAGTCAAAAAGCAACTCTAGGTCGATCTCCAAATAAATTGCTTTCACTAAATTCTGACCGAATTTGTTTTTGCCCCAGTGTGTACCAACCGACAAGAATCCATTGAATTTGAAAAAGGATTGCCTAAATTAGCAATCTATATATATACTCATCAATTAAAAATTACACTAAGTGCTGGCGATTAATTATAGCGAGCAATCACATTCATATTCAGACAAGCTATATATATGTATATACTCATCAATTAAAAATTACACTAAGTGCTGGCGATTAATTATAGCGAGCAATCACATTCATATTCAGACAAGCTGTTAACCATAATTGGGACAATTATAACATGTTTAGTATGCAAGTGTTATCGCTTAATTATTATTTGTAATTGGGAAATTATAACGTGAATAGCAACTAAGTATGCACTATGCATTGTTAGTTCGGATATATCGTATCTTTGTCAACTCACGTCGATTTTCGTTTGTAGCCTCGATTTTGGTGTTGTATTCTTCCATGGGGATCATCCAGATGGCACTTCTGTCACCGCAGAAATTGACAATGTTGTCACCAGCTGCCAAGCGGAGAACAAAGGGGTGGATGACGTAGTTTAGGTATTCGAACATTTCATTTTTAGCAACATCTGCTTCCTGAATTGAAACAAAACAGTTATTTCCAAAAATGTTGCTTCTATTTGAGTTGTTCAAGTGCATTATAATGACACAATCTCACCTCAATGGAACCATTTGTCAATGTGTAAAGTGAGGAACCAGTTACGATTTTGCCAATAAGACACTGGCTGCCATTTTCTTCCTTATAAGCAAAAATCCCCTAAAAATAAAACGTGAATTGTTGCATACATTCCATTCCATTCTTATCTCTAGTGAAAAAATGAAATTGTATTGATGCAACTATGTAAATGTAAATAATAGCGTCACCACTAAACCACCTAGTTCAAGTTTGTTTGTAAGCTATGCTGATTCACAAACTAGTGTACTATGGCATAACAAAGTTGAAATGAGTTAACATGTACCTGTAGTTTTCAAATGATTATGATTAATTTATGATTCATGACAATGATCAAACAAAACTTGTTTCACTAACCTTTTTAAAGTCTTTCAAGCCCAAGATTTCACTAGAACCCCCGTCCACGTCCTCTAGTGGTGAACGGCTGTATTCAAGCTATTGGAAATATGAAGTATTAATATTATAAAGTTTAAAAATAAAGGTACTTAAAATTTGGAAGTGTTTAATGCTGGTTAAATGTCGCAATACCTGTTCATCAGGGTCAACTTTGAAGTCCAGGCGAATGGAATCTGCTCCTACAGATGTATCACGAAGCACAATATGAAATACCTTTAAAAGCACGAATTTATTACCGAGATATTCTTATATTTTCATGAAAAAAATGCACGTGTTTTTAATAAATAAAAAGCAAATTTGCTTACTTGAATTGTATCAGGTTCGCTTCTATCATAATAAAAATAAATGTAGGCAACAAGAGTAGTGATCATAATGCAAATTAGGCCCAGTATAACTGCACAAATTATTTTATACTTCGTCTTCATCTTATCATTTTTCACCTAAAAGAATTATAAAATACATTTGAAACACATTTTCATAATTTAATCGACTAACTAATCGTTGCTAACTGAACGGTACTAAGTTGAATTGAATTTTATTAAGACATAACTACGGATTACTCATTGAAATATATTTTGATCAAATTAGATCAGGGATATACTTCATGCCATATATTTTTGTGAAATATTGCATGTTTTCTAAATTGACTATATTATCATCTGCTAGAGATATTCTACAACTGTCTGCCCCTCTAATTTGGCAAAACATAGAATGAGTATAGATAATGAATATCGCAAATAAAGTTTATAGTCAACTGCATTTTAATATTTCTCAAACAAATATTAGCCAAGCTTAGAAGTCGAATTTCCTTCATCTACAGTTTACAATTACTACATCAACACAACATTACAATAACGAAAAACACAATATTATAATATTTGTATATTACATAAACAAACTAAACATTGAAGAAATAAAAAACATATTTACCTCGGAAGCCCCAAGCTCCGGGTTCACCAGGACTGGTTCCCCTTTCTTGATTGGTAAAGAATGTATCATGGGTTTCATGGTTGAGATTCTGCAAGAGTGTTTATCCTCCCCTTACGATGCAAGGGTATTTATACTAATTGCATCAGCAGCCATTTTGGTAGGATGGAGGTGTAAATTTCTGCAATTTTTTAACGACCAACTCCTTGTCATGATCACGCTATATGAAGGGTTCTGGTAAACACCTCCCTCAGATTGACAGCATCTCAGTACTAAACAAATTTTATGTCGTCACATCATTGCAATGCACTTTGGAAGCTAAAAACGAGACAACAAATGATTAAGTGTCTTGCAAAATTCAGCGAAATCACAGTCACATGTGCGGTAATGAACCCACGTAAAAATACTTTTGGACCTGGAAGAAACATGTTGCGGTTTAGTTTTGTCGTCGAACATAGGTGTGACTTGTTTTACTCATAAACTGTTTTGTCTAGCGGTTCTTGCAGCACGACATTTATACTTTTTCTATTTACTGCTAAGACTAGGTTTCGCAGAGTTTAGTGATCACTATACATAAGGTGTAAAACTCCACACCTCGACAAATAATGACATGATAAATTCTGCAAGGCTGAATGAAACGCGTTGGTTTTAAATTATCAACAATAGTCACTATATTTTTTCGAAAAATCATTAACTCGTAACTAAAAATGTTTTGAGAACTATAAAAAAAATATTTAACGAATAAACATTGTTTGTGTGCTGTATAGGAAAGTATGATAATTACATTGGAATAGTTGAATTTATGGTTCTACGAGGACCGGTCAAAAAGTCTTGCATATTCGTTTATTATTTGAAAACCAGATGTCGTGCAAAAAACTAAATTAGGCATTTCAGTTTAGTTAAAAAATTGTAAAATAATCAACTTAAATGTAGCTGAATATAAATGTAAAGACCAAAGTTTTGAACATTTTTAAGTTAGGATTTCTCATCAATTATTTTAAACAAGAAACCAACAAAGAATTTTGTAATTGCACAAAGTTAGGAACCTTAACGAGAATTATGGATGAAATCTTTGAATTTTAAAAGGGCATCCAAATAAGTAAATGTATTAATTGTTTCAAACATAATAATGTTCTTTATCTGTGCAAATAAAGAAATCTTGTCAAAATATATTAAAAACATAATATTGTTAAAATCGTATCGTTAATTAATACTTATCATTAATGTGTTTCCTAATTAAAAAAATATTTAAAAAAAATGTATGATATGATTTTCTTGGAAACTGTCTTAAAGATTAGGTATTTTTCAAAAAGCCCAAAACCCGTTAAGGGCAGATATAGGAGCCAAAAAAATCGGATTTGCCGAGACTTTCACTACCAGGTGCATTTATGGCTGGAAAACACCGCAAACGCACCTATACCAATTAGAAAATAAGATAATAAAAATCCATCAATTAACGTTGAGGCAAGTGTAAAATTACAGAGAAAAAACCGGTTTGTGTGGCGGGGTTAATTATTACGGCGTTTCGAATAGTGATTACTACTTTTGGTGTACCCCAGGGAAGCATCCTGGACCCCATACTTTTCTTTTATTCATAACGACCGTACAAAGTTGCTGTCTAGATATTCAGAACTTTATGCGGTCAAAGGATCCTCACCCAAATTCAGGTAAACGGAAGTAAAGGGAAAACTTACCAACCTGAGTACTGTCTGGTTGGTGCTAAACTCGCTGTCGTTGATACTGTCAAGTATCTGGGGGGTTGGAATATTGCGCTCCTATTGAGCTAACCTGGAAACTGGGAAACATCAGCTTAATGCTTTCACCCACTCGACCACCTGTACTTTTTGGAAGTAAAGCATTAGAAAAGGAAGTACTGGGACTTCATTACCATTAAGATTATACATTATAAATGCTCATAATTTATTAAATATTAAGTTATGTGAATGTGATTAAAGGGGTTTATTAGTTTTGAGGGGTTTAGTAGTTTAGAGGGAATTAGTAGTTTAGAGGGGTTAATTAGATTAGAGGGGTTAGGTAGTTTAGAGGGATTTAGTTGTATAGAAGGGTTTAGTAGTTTAGTGGGGTTAATTAGATTAGATGGGTTTAGTAGTTTAGAGAGGTTTATAAGAATAAATGGGTTCATTAGTTTAAAGGGGTTAATTAGATTAGAAGGGTTTAGTAGTTTAGAGAGATTTAGTTGTTTAGAAGGGTTTAGTAGTTTAGAGGGGTTAATTAGATTAGATGGGTTTAGTAGTTTAGAGAGGTTTATAAGAATAAATGGGTTCATTAGTTTAGAGGGGTTTATTAGATTAGAGGAGTTATTTAGAGTAGAGGGGTTTAGTAGTTTAGAGGGGTTTAGTTGTTGAGAAGGGTTTAGTAGTTTAGAGGGGTTAATTAGATTAGATGGGTTTAGTAGTTTAGAGGGGTTACACATTGTACACATTCAAGTTTAAAATCATTGGCAATATGTCCCTTTCCTCCTGCTCCTCATTCCTACCCACTCTCTCTAAAGGCGCGTATACATATGCGAGCAGAAGGCGAGCCGAGCGGTTCGCGAGATGTCTCTGAACGGCTCGCGAACCGTTCGCCTAAAAACGAATTTCCCCGAACTATCCCCGAGCACAGCATGAGCCAACTTTCGCGACGAACGCGAAACAT
>JAQGAE010005312.1:0-11416 GCA_034696685.1 Julus scandinavius
AATATTAAAGACGTCTACGAGGGGGGAAGGAGTCTGGGCTAGAATGGACAGGGGTTAGGGGGGGAGGTTAATTTTTGAAGGAATTGTGAAGACTTAAATGGCCCTAGTATGGCCTTTGAAAGTTGCGAAAAATTTTCTGGACATCCTACTGGTAAAAAATATTAAGGACGTCTATGAGGGAGGGGGGAGGGGGGGTCTGGACTAAAGTGGACACCACGTGAACATGGGGTAGGGGGGGTCAGTTTTTGAAGGAATTTCGTGTGAAAATATCATGCTCAAGGCCCATTCGCCACCAGGAGCAGTGTGGATATGGAATAAATATAATTATATAATCACAAGCCAAAGTTTGCTCCCGTTATGGACATTTATGAAAAGAGTACACCTCTATATGTCAACCTACATATAGGTCGAAAATATTCCCGGTGTGCTAGAATTTGGGGCCATGAAAGAAGTTCCATACAGTACTGAGTAGTAAAAATAATTGATTAACTACTTAATAGCACGATGTTGGAATGCATGATGGTGGATACGTGCTTCCATCAAATCCATTTTTTGTAATAATTTTTTTGTTCGTATGTTGCAATTTGCAATTCCCCCAAATCCACACGCTACATTTCCCCATGTCCAGTGCACGCACTGGTCCTAATTAACTGGCCTACTCCACTGGGTGTCTCCTCTTCTTTTGAAGCCTGGCCGCCATTTTCCCCCGTTGCTACATTTCAATGCCTCACAATGTTGTCTACACTATTTAATTGCTCGTTATGGGTTACTTAAGATTGCAGGTAAGACTTCCAGTCTCCACATATTGGTCCACCCAAAGAACAACACAGAAACCACCCCGCCCCTTCATTAATAGAATTCCCAAAAAGATTTTTATAATAGGAGGAGGTGCTACAACAACTTAAAAAACAATGGATTTTTTTTTCCTCGACTGATATCATCTTCGAGTGACTCTGAGGAAATGAAAGGAGTGAAGAAAAAACAACTAATGTAACATTAAAAAACAATGCTTAGATCAACATAACAGACGAACAGGACAAATGTTAGATGCAAGATCTTCTCAGAGGGTTCATTCTCACCTAGTCTGGAATTTCAAAATAGGGAACGAGGGTAAAACTAATATAGATCTCGGAAGTTGAGTACTTTGATAACAAATCCTCACGCTGCTTGTAACAAAGATACTGGAAATTTAATCAAAAGGTACATTACGAGACCTCATCTGGCACCTCTGGAAACCAGAGTTAAGAAACTTTAGAAGTTTTTCTTACAGGACCTCCCACCGATTTGAGTTTCTGTTAAAGGGGGAATAGTGGTAACCCTATCCTGTCTTGAAATTGGGACATTTATGTTCGAATCCATGACTTACATCAGCAGTTGTAATAATGATAATAATAATAATAATAATTATAAATAATAAAAAATCTGGACACGATTTGGTCTAGGCAAGTATATCATGGCAATATGTGGAAACAATGTTTGCAGAAACATTGTTTGCTGAAACAAGTTTGCTAAACAGGAACATAAAATGTAGCTATGTCTGAAAAATATTATTCAATAGACCACATTTTATTTGTCCTGTTTCTTTTTAGACTGGGCCTAAAGGACAAGAGGCTATTTAATGACATTAACGCCTGTACCACAGTTGCTCAAGTCGCATGAGCTTGAGACCGGGCTGCATCTCAAGTCCCAGATGCATACCACAGCTTCACAGATAAATTACCAAGACAGGCTCAAGACTGACAATATATCCAAATATGATGCGCTTTTAAGCTTGAGATGCAGCTTAGAACAGGCAAAGCTTGAGATGAGACACATTTGGTTGGCTTGAGCTCGACTTAGCAATTTTTCTATAAAGTTGTGATATGCGGAACTTGAGACGCAGCTCGGTCTCAAGCACATTCGATTTGAGTAACTGTGGTACAGGGGTTAGTTTGTCTCAAGGTACCTCCTGACCAACCTTGAGCTCGGTCTCACATTTAGCTGTCTTGAGCTAATCTGCGACTTGAGACGCTGATTGGTCTCAAGCTCATACAATTTGAGCAACTCGATTTGTGCAACTGTGGTCCAGGGGTAAGAATTTAAAGCGAAGGTGTCGGCTGGTGGGCGGTGGCTAGTATGCTTGTAACACGGAAAGTTAACCATAAGGCTGGGAGATTATTAGTAAGGGGCAACTTGAGACTTTCTTTTTGGGACCTAGGACTCGGCCTGTCCTTCGTCCACATTTTTGTCAATACAATAACTTTGATAACTGAAATTACAAATAGCCAAGAGGGGAAGACTTCCCTAATGCGAAATATGTCCATATCTCTTTATATGTATTATAATAACAGATTAATTACTTTCAATTCTATTTATTTTTGAAATTCAACATCATCTGATCCATTAATTTCATTTCCTCTATAACATCACATTTTTCTACGAGTTGTGACTATCGTGTTACCCTGTTTGTGAAGTAACTCTCGCGGAAGTCGCCACTACAGACAGTTATTACAAATGTTGTCATTGATGAAAACAGCAGATGTCACTTCCGCATCTGATGCCCTCGTTGAGGAGCGTCCCCTAGCGGTGCCAATCGGCGTTGGCCCGTTTCCACCCCCGTTTGTTTATGGAGATATTGGGCTGATATGCACGTGGTGTCTGCTCCTCCTTACGGCGCTCCCGATTCCAGCCGTGCTTCCCGTTTATTTTATAATTCGCATCGATTATAATGGCTTTCTTCGTGCCCAAGCAGCCGTGCCAATTTACGGCTCCACAAATATTTTTCCTTTAAAAAAGTCTAAAAACGTGGCAAACACGTGTCCATTTTACGCCTTTTCAGCCCAAAAAATCATCCCATATGCAAATGGCGGCTGCCAGACCGTTACCACATTTTCAGAGCGCCGTATCATTCACCCTTAAATGGCGAAGGTGACGACAGCGTTGTAACAGATCCTCGGTTAAGCTTCGGTTAATGGTTAACTTTGGTGTTTTCGATGGCACTGGCAGGATGTTGGTTCCCTTGTTTACATACACACACAGTTAGATACCAGAGTTGAAAGTTGGCGAAAAAAGGAGGGGAATGTGTGGGGGGAAAGATGTAGACCAGGGTGGGGAATCAATCTTTTAGGATAACAACATTGCAACGATTAAATTATCTTTTCCCAGAAACATCTTCTGGTGCTTTACAAAGTTAGGGACCATTCTAGTAGGACGTCCCCAAGAGGGGGTAGGGGGTCTGTTTGCATGTGGACAGGGGGAGGGGGAAAATGATTATGAATGTCCACTAATGATGGTATTTTTCCATTTTTTTTTTTAATTTTCTGTTTAATTCATTTTTAAAGGTTAGTGAAATAAGAAATGGACACCGGAAGTAATGTGCCCCAAGTCCCAAATGTACTTGAATTTTTAAAATCTAGGGTTAGTCGGGAATTATGCCAAAACTTGTGTTAGACACAGATTTTATGCTGGAAATTTCCGTCGAGGTCAAGAAATTTCCGTTAATCAGAAAAATTTGGAAAAATTGTGGAATTGGTAGTGATGTGGGTGCTTGAAAATGTATAGTATGGCCTTTGTATGCTCCAACAAATTTACTGGACACCCTACTTTTCAACAAAAATTAAGGACGTCTATGGAGAGGAGGGATGAGGGGGGTCTGGACTAAAATGGATACCATGTGGACAGGGGGTGGGGTGTGGGAAGAAAGAAATTTTTGAAGCAATTTCGGGGATGCCACTAATGTTATGCTGGAATTTCCCTTCGAGGTCAGGAAATTTCCACAAATCAGATAAATCTGGAAAAATATCGTGGAAATAGCGAGGCGGGTGCTAGAGAATTTATAGGATGGGCCTTTGTATGTTCCAACAAATTTACTGGACACCCTACTAATCAGAAAAATTAAGGACGTCTATGAGGGGGAGGAGGATCTGTGGCAAATATGGATAAAATGGACACCTTGTGGACAGGGGGTCAATTTTTAAAGGAATTTCGGGGACTTCCTTTTTGAGTGGCCCCTTAGGTAACTTGTGTCACTTATAGTTTACTTACTATTGTTACGTAATATGCTCTCCAGACCATACCCAATTGCTGTCAATATGATTAATTTCATGATTGTCTTATTTATCATTCTAGAGGGCCATCTTGTCAGTTGAAGTTGCCAAATGTGCCATGTGGGTTGAATTTTGATCACACCTACTGAACTATTGACCTAAAAATTACATATTCATTAATTTAATTAAAGGGTGTAAAATGAAAGTTTCACGCTTTCGTGAAATATCTTCAGACAAAGAGTTGGTTATAAAAGTGATTAAAATGTGTACATGTCCTATCTGGGCTCCATTGCCACAAAACAAGATAATTTATAAGCAAAATTCTACTTTAAATCAATCCGTCTCTGATTTTACATCTAATTTTAAGACAGAAAAATGACGTTAATTTGAGCAGACGATTTATTACACAATTGCTCACGTTGCGTTTCTAATTTCGGATTGTATACCAACACTTCTAAAAGTAGTGAATGTTAAGCAATTTTAATAACAAAGTTCGACAGCTGCTATTACTATAATTGTATACTCTACTAGTATACAATGGATATATATGTAATTTCAAAAATTCACATCTGCAATTTTTCACGTCAAGGGCTAACAGATATGTTTTGTATCCCCTTCGTGTTTCTGTTAACACGTCAAGGGTCGTTCATGAATTGTAGATCACATTTCACATTCACTACATTTTTAACAGCAGGGTTCATTTATACAAATATTATTTTTAGTCAGCCAGCAATTTAAGTTTTTGCTGCATATTGACATCACGACTTATAAGTGAGCCAAGAAACTTTATGCAGAAGACAGTCAAAATTCAACAAGATCAGAATCCAGGAAACCGAATACAGTGGAACCTCGCTTAACGAGCACTTGTAAAAAATGACTCGTTTAACGAGTGACGTTTCGCATAACGAGTGACGTGGATAGGGTAATCCGCTACAAATTTATTCAATGAAAATGTGGGACCTCAGCTAGTCCCAATTTAGAGAGTGGAGCATTTCTGTCACACTCGCGGAATGTTGGTAACTGCCCTTAACAAATCTGGCTGCCCTACACTGGACCATCTCTATATTCTGAATATAAACCATCCTGTGAGGGTTCCAAATAGGAGCGCAATATTCCAACATAAGACGAACCAGAGTTGAGTAGCCAGTTTCCGCTACATTTTCCACACATTCTCAAAATGCGCGTTGAATGAATCTAAGGCGTTGATTCGCTGCACTAACAATTTTTGTGAAATTGTGATTCCAAGAGAGATTTTTGTTAATATAAATCCCCAGATACTTAACAGTATCCACGACAGCGTATTCTTCAGAGACTTAGAATTGTAGTTTTTTTAACTACATAAGTTTTGTAACTTGTGCATTATACCGAGAGTCCAGCATATATATATTTCACGATAAAAAAATGAAGAAAAAATTGTTCGGCCCCCATAAACATTACACTTAAGTGTTATGGGCGACCACCGGCCCACTTGGTGGAGCTGATATTTTTTATAATATCTATAATTTAAAGGTTTTCCGACTTTTCCCCTTGATTTTTTTTACCCATTTTAATGCGTTTTGTGTACACTACGAAATAAATAGGTCTCTACCAAACATTATACGATATGGATAGTGTTACACACTGGAACCTCTGTACGTGGGCATTTCCCTCTACTGTAGTAGTGGCATTTTTAATTAAGTCCAGCACGATGATTATAATGCAAAATAGCGGGGTTTTTCTTTTCATATTCCCATATACACACTACAGCAAATCACATATCAGAGCTAATTAATCCTAATAAATGCAAACATATTATTAGCTTAAATTTATTAAATTTGATGAGTTTTTCAAAAATGAAATTTGGCATTTACTGTATCTCAGATTGTTATGATTAAAATTGCTTTAATCACCGATTATACTAATTTGAGATTAATGAAAACCATCATCAAGTATATTTTTTTTTTCAAAATAAAAACTTAGGGCTTTTGAAAGTATTTCATGTGGGCATTTTCATTGATTATTTAAGTGCCCAGCATAGAGAGGTTAAGAGGTTAACTTGGATTTACATTTTCGAGGATGAGCAACAACAAAAAAAGCGTGTAATATAACCATAAATAATATTGCTTATAAAATAGGAATCGTGCAACACGAGTCGGTAATTGTAATCGCAACCTGTCGGCTTCCATACATATTGGCTTACCATGGGGACTGACGTCATTGGGGAGATGATGCACCTTTAAAGTATACACGAAGGGCGGACATTCTTAATGTTTTATTATTAAGAATTTAATTTCGGAAGTTTGGGTAACTTTATAGCTCATTTTGGTTGGAAGTAAAAAAAACCAAAAAAAACTAGCCTTTCAAGTTTGCACACTTTTGAAATATTGTTTTTCCCAAGTAAGACTAATTTATTTATGAAGATAGTTTTTACACCACAAAAACTATCTTAAAAGATAACTGCAGTGACAAGCAAATTATTCAGGGACATCAATCAGAAAGAAATACTGTAATATCTTGAATTTTATTTAGGCCAAGAGGTTGTAGGCTATACAATTCCTAAAATTCGTATTATGCAAAGCACCTTACATACCATGATGTCACAAATATTCCAGGACCAATTTAAAAAGCTCCTCTACTTTCCAGGTCTCTTGATGTTCCAGGTTGGGGAAACCCTGTATCTATCACTATAGATTATACAATTAACACAAATGTAATCAAAGGTTTGGATGTTATTAAGAGTATACACTGAGTCATAAAAACGTAGAACCCAATAAAAAACATCAAAACTTCGTCAAAAATGCTTAGATTTAAATAAAATTTGGCACTTTCATAAAACAATAGTGTAGGAATAAAAACGAATTATAAAATGTGCTCAAAATGTTCTCCGGTGGCCTTTACACAAGCCCGGAGTCCAACTCGCCATTCTTAGATTGACGAATCGATTTTACGCCGGTTGATTTCAATCCAAGTTTTCTTAATTCGTAGTTTCGAGTCTTCGATATTATTAATCTTCGGTTTGTAAACCTTTTCCAGGAGAACTCTCCAAATTTTGTAGTCCACTGGATTGAAGTCCGGACTGTTTGGTGGTCAGTGGTTGGGTTCTATGAACTTCGCGTTTCCCGTTGCAGCAGTTCAACTGTTTCTCGAGCACGGTCTCGTTGAAAAATGAAAAAATCCGAGATTTGTCTCATGTCCGGAACACGTTTTTTGTTCCTACACTATTGTTCTACGTAAGTGTCAAATTTCATTTCAATAGAAGCATTTTTCACGAAGTTGTGATTTTTTTTATTGGGTTCTACGTTTTTATGACTCAGTGTGTTTTAGATGTAGGAAAAGATGATTTTACTTTGGGAATGAATTTTTCAGTACTGCTGCCATGCAATTAAACTGCTTTATGTCATTAAAATCTGTGGGAATACCCTGTATATCCGTTCATTTAAGTAATGATCTTAAATTGATTTAATCCTCGTGGATGTCTTTGAACCCATTCTGTGCATAGCATCGCAGGAATGGCTGCCATTAGTCCTCGTTACAACTCATTTGAAAGTCCTTCATTAATTTGACCCGCATAATCTTTAATACAATGACCTCGCATTCTTTTTTAACAGTTATATTAAGCAGAGCAGTTAAAAAATCCTGCTAAAATTTTAAATACTTTTACGATCTTAAGTATGGATCATTCCTATACTATAAGTATAATTATTCTCATTATTACATAAATTTTATAAAAAAAAAATTAAGAGTGAGAAATCGTACATGTAGTATCCAAGCAAGTGTTACTCAAGTCAATACTTGGCAAGATAGGATTTAGAGATTTTCTCTTATTTTTATTAACGAAACAAAGGAAATAATCTGATGCATGTTGACCATTTCTAACATTTTTTTTAACAATTGGTATACAGAAGGTAAATTTTCCACCCTTCTATAAATTCTGCGGCACACCTGTAGACCCTTAACGGCACACTGGTTGAAAACACACTGTACAACTTCACAGGTGGTTGAGATGGAAATCAGCTGCCATGGATTTCCAACTTGAGCCCGGCAATAAGTTGGTTTTTCAAGAAAATTTTGAAAGATCGAGTGAACAAACGAGTTCAAACTTTGTTCCGACACTTCATATCAAAAGGCACGCTTTCTTGGCAAAAAACAAACAAAATTCCTCCGAAGTTGCGGACGAACCAATCGCACATTTTTTCAGATGTAGGTCTACTTGAGACAAGCAGCATCTCCCGAGTCATTTGCAGAACACTTGATGGCTGCTCTTCCAAACATCTAACCCTATAACTTCACTCAACTTTTTGGCCACATATTTCTGGAACTACTCACTTATGCACCCATTTTATTTCAACGTGGTCCTATGCCTTGGCACTGTGTGCACACACATCCAGCGTGAGACTTAAGGCGAATTTACTGTCAAGTCATCGACTAAACAAAATGCCCAATTTTTCCTTGGCATTTTTAACTTTTGCTAATCTCACTTAAGGACATTCCTTAGCTCTCTAATCGTGATTCCACATAGACGATCGTTTTATGAAAAGGGATTCGCAAACATTTTAATTCCCATCTTTCATATTTCATTCTTGTTCCTTATACTAGACACTTTTTTTCTTTTAAAAAAAAGACAAAATTCGTTTCGATAAGCCTGCCTTACCTTCCTCGTTTTTTACAATAGCTTGACCGATATAAACTTTCAATACGCCCCACTGTAAAAATCTATGGTTCGTGAATTGCAAAATTTGCACAACAGCCCTTAAGTTGGATTTACTATTGGAATATGTGTTCACAATCGTGTTGCTGACAAACAATCGCATTTTGTCACAATGCATCGGATGAAACATGCAATTTTGATCATCCATAGCCGATGTAAAACTTCACTACACCGAGTCATAAAAAAGTAGAACCCAATAAAAAAAATCACAACTTCGTGAAAAAAGCTTCGATTTAATTGAAATTTGGCACTTACATAAAACAATAGTGTGGGAACAAAAAACTTGTTCCAGACATGCGACAATTTCGGATTTTTTCATTTTTCAACTAGACGATGCGCCCGCTCACCGTGCTCGAGAAACAGTTGAACTTCTGCAACCGGAAACGCCGCAGTTCATCGAACCCAAACGCTGGCCACCAAACAGTCAGGACTCGAATCCAGTGGACTACAAAATTTGGGGAGGTCTCCAAGAAAAGGTTTATAAATCGAAGATTATTAATATCGTAGACTTGAAACTACGAATTAAGAAAACTTGGATTAAACTCGATCAGCGTATAATCGACTCATCAATCAAAGAATGGCGCGTTAAGACTCCGGGCTTGTGTAAAGGCCACCGGAGAACATTTTGAGCACATTTTATAATTCATTTTTGATCCTACACTATTGTTCTATGCAAGTGCCAAATTCCATTTAAATCGAAGCATTTTTCACGAAGTTGTGATTTTGTTTTTATTGGATTCTACTTTTTAATGACTCAATTTTATAACTTTGATGGGCAAGGCTTCACAAGTTTTCACAAATTCGACGATTTGTTTTGTGAACAGCGTTTACATTTATGGTTTTTCCAACTTTAAATCCACAGGAATCAAAAAATGCTTCTTGTGTCATCCACACACATTGAACAGTGTGTGAATGTCGATTGCTGTCTTAAAACCAGAGCGCTTTTGTCATTGGCACTGTCAGGGGGAATCTCCTGTGGTTCCCCCATTAATTTCAGAAATTAAATTTGGAAGCGTGTGCTTTTTGAAATACGTTGAATGACGTCACTGAACTCCTTGACGTCTTCCAGAAAAATATTTTTGGGAAAACTTGCTCCTGAAAACATGTTTCCGTGCTTTCGTTGGTGTGGACCCGGCTTTAGAAAGTTTTACTTTGTTTGAAATTATAAAAAATAGGAATTCAGTTCAGCTCAGCTTCTCTTTACTTCACTTCTTGATGTTAAAATAAATTATTCACATAACTAATTGTTGAATACAGTTTATTTGGAAGTTAACAACATCGAAAGTTCTTCAAGTGAATCGAGTGATTTTAAGGTCGGTACGCACCAACGACACAGTCAGACACACAAAAACATACACAAGAAGCATACAAAAAACCCTTGGTGTGTCCAGAAGTGTTTGTGAAACAATTTGTCGAAAATGGCCATTTTCTGATACATTTTGATGTTTCTTGGTGTCATTTTGATCGCTCGAGAAGCGGTCCGGATCAAAGGAAAAAATGTGTCAGAATGTTTCCTGCTAAGGCGCTTTTGCCAAGGACTCTACATGGTGACGTAGAGCATTCCACCATGTGCTTTTAATTTTGAAATATATCCACGAAATTCACAATACAGCCGGTGACAAAAGCGCTGTACCTGCCAATATGAAGCTCCGCCTTATTTCAAGAAATGTGACTTAGGTGTGTACACTCGCGTTTCCCCCCGTTTTTGACACAATTTTGAGACACATGTTTCGAAAAATACGCTAGAAACTTTGTTTCAGTGTTTTTTTGTGTATGTTTCGTTTGGTGCGTATACCGACCTTTACGAACGACCCCTCGACATTTTCAACCCGCAATCACTATGCATTCAGGGCACGTTCGGGTGAATCGAAGTTACCCTCGTAATCGCTGAGGTTTACCCCTATTACCCCTGGTCCATCGAGCCCGAGGGGTCCTGTCCATTTTGGCAATGGGTTACCGAGAATAAAAAAAAACCAACACCATCCTCGTAAACAGGCGTGTCTTGACCATTTGCATACATTTAGCGGGAATCACGAATTATAATGTAGCGAATATAAGTTGACCTTCCTAGCTGACCCAAACATCACTTGCCAAGGTGCATTATGCCAAAGCGGAAAATGGGTAATTAATGACTCAGTTTTACACGAATTTACAGCGCGGATTACAATGAGGAAAATCTATGATTATCCTTTGAAACGTTGGATAATCCTCTTTTGGATAAACAACATGCTTGACTCGCCGTACACCCTCGTACACTACATGTTGTGGGAGCTACAAAAAACCATAACCCAACGACATGTTTTGGCAACAGATGGCGCCGATTAACAAGTAATGTCTGCAGTACAACTTAGCGCACGATTTTGTTGTCATCGCCAATACTGAATGACTATGATGGAAAACCATGAAATCCTGAAGGTGATCACATTTTTGTATGGATTCTGCTGTTGTCTTTAAACTAAGTCTCATCAATACCCTCTGGTGGCGTATGGGTTTTCAGCATTAGATCTTCACGCAAAACAATTTAAAAAGGTACTGCTGAATGTGAAGGTCCCTACAAATTTCCCCTAGTGCCATCTAGTATGGTGCTTTCAGAGCAACATCAGAATGTAGTGTTTGAATCCCATATGTTTTGTTGTTAAACAGAATTTGAATTTGTGCTGGAGTTCTTTTCTGGCTTGATTGTTTTGCTGCATGTGCAATTAAG
>JAQGAE010005313.1:0-11414 GCA_034696685.1 Julus scandinavius
ACGCCACTAGGTGGCAGCAGGTACTCGCAAGGTGTGCTTGCCAAAGAAAAACGTAAATATTTTAGATAAATTTTTTTGGAAAATTCCCTGTAAATGGCAAAAAAAGAAATTTTGATCATTCAGTAGATACAAAAATACTGCATATTTATCAAATTTTATTTTTGTATTATACAAAGTACTTTTTTTAAAGTAGGTTTTTAAATTTGCCCCATAGCAAAACATGCAGTTCAGATTCCCCTTAAGGTATTTTTACAACGTGATAAAATACAAATACACCTGTACCTACATCAAATATTTCAAAGATACATATATATACTTCAGCAGTTTATGTTAAGCAACACTTAAGTGAAAATTCCCATCAAGTCCCATTGCAAAATCGCATGAGACTAATAGGATTAATGGGACTTGCTAATGAGACCTAAAGAAAGCAATAAGACAAGCAATGGGGCCTAATGGGAACCCATTGTCTAAGAGATTTGTTTCGTGGGACTCTATGGGATAAGTAGCATCTTATAAGAACCTTTTGGGCAAGAATCGAGGACGGCATTAGATTATTTATCCGAACATATTTTAAGAAATAGGAATCTGTCTTGTAAATACGTTAATTACTAATTAAAACTATATAAATAATAAATTAAATATATTATCAAATGTATTTAATTGATGTTATTATTTTTTTTACAAACGTTTCCTTAACTGGCAAAATATTAGTCCCAACCAGGACGGTTAAGAAGGGTTAAACAGTAGTAATAAACTACTTCTAAATAATTTGGACCAAAACACGAGGGTGTTGTAGCAAGAGTTGAAAAGATTTTTCAAAGTAAAAGTGAAATTAAATAAGGCAGTTTTTCGGAACTTCTAATGTTTCACAAATTATCGATTGAACATTAATCTAATACTAAACCTCACTTATAGGTCTTTACATTTTTTTCTTCCAAATATTGACAACGTATATTTATGAGGTTATTTTAGTATACACTAATACCTCGCTATGCGGCCGATCTTTATACGGCCTTTCGCTATAATTGCATTTTTTAATTATAGCACCGTTTCAATTAACGGCTCACAGTGTTTCGTTATGCGGCCAAAAAAAACATGCTGTAATTAAAGAAAGTGGCCAAAAGATATGATAAATTACCCAAATTTGCACAAACAAGGTCGTATTTGGCTAACAATAAAACAACTTATGGGTTTCACTTCGTTTAAGAAGGAAAAAAATGAAAATCACAATGCAGAAATAATTGATTCGTTATGCGGCTTTTTCGCTATATACGGCCAACTTTTCTGGAACGTATCTAAGCCGTAAAGCAAGGTATGGGTGTATTTTGAAACTTCCAGTAGTATCAAAATACCCATATTATGAGATTATGGATCTAGCCATTTAGAATGACATTTCCAACATGGCGGCTATGTTTTTTAAAAATTGTTACAAGTATTGCATCCCAGAATAAAACTAAATAATACAGTACTTCTAGGAAAGTGTATACTGTGTATACCTTTCTAAGAGTTCTACCAGGTAGCGCTAATAGCAATGTGAGTGTGGGGTAAATGATATGTATTTATCAATGAAATTGGGTCAAGCAATAGGAATCAAACAATAGAAATTCAATCTGAGCAGGTATCAACCAGTTTGCAAAAGCGCTGTAACGTTAAAGCAGGTTTTTTACCTTCTAAGCAAGTAATCAGAATTCCCGCCTTTTATATGAATTGTCCACTGCTATAACAGATAATGTGTCAATTAGCAAATAATTTTTATAACAAATGATAAAATTATGGAAGTCAAAACTGAAATTGTATCATTTATTAAAAGTCGACACAAAATACAAGTTTATATATAAATATACGAGAGAAAAAAATTGACCTTTATGTACACGAGTTTACAAGAAGATTTTCTCAAAAGGCGAGCATTAGTTATGGCAACGTGGAGTTTGCTTAGTCAAATGCAGAATTCACAAATACATTACTTCATTTACTGTACAAGTACTGGTAAAATAGCTTCATTATAAATTAAAAACACGATAATTACAAGTATAATCTAGCAGTTGTTGTGGAAATCAGAAGAAAATCTCGTTAAACCCATTCACTTTCGGCCATAACCCCCAGAGGATACCCTCTTGCGTCCAGGCTTCGACTGGCTACTTTGACCATGACCACCGCTTGAGCTTCCTCCATATCCAGTTGAACCTTGAGATTGACCACCATTTCCTTGCTGACCATATGACATATGTTGAGAGAAATCTCCGTACGACTGCGATGCTACTTGACCACCGTAACCAGAAGATTGTTGAGATGAACCTCCAAAGCCCGAAGATTGACCACCATAACCGCTGGATTGTTGCTGAGATTGTCCTCCAAAGTCTGAAGAGGACTGACCACCATAGCCGCCACCGGATTGCTGAGGTTGACTGCTAAAATCTGAACCATCATAACCGCCGCTGGATTGTTGAGATTGTCCACCATGTCCTGAGGAAGACTGACCACCATAGCCGCCGCTAGACTGTTGAGAGCGTGCTCCATGTCCTGAGGATGATTGACCACCATAACCTCCACTGGCTTGCTGAGAGTGGCCTCCACTGGCTTGCTGAGAGTGCCCTCCACTGGCTTGCTGAGAGTGCCCTCCACTGGCTTGCTGAGAGTGCCCTCCATGGCCCGAGGAAGATTTGCCACCATAACCGCCGCTTGATTGTTGAGATTGTCCTCCATGACCTGAAGAGGATTGACCACCATAGCTGCCGCTGGCTTGCTGAGAGTGTCCTCCATGTCCATATGACGATTGACCACCATAGCCGCCGCTGGATTGCTGAGAGTGGCCCCTATGACCTGATGATGATTGACCACCATGTCCTGAGGAAGTCTGACCTCCATAACCACCGCTGGATTGCTGAGAACGTCCACCGTGTCCATGGCCGCCGCCAAGTTGTTGGGAGTGTCCACCACCATGTCCCGACACGGACTGACCACCATAACCGCCGTTGGACTGTTGAGAGTGACTACCATGTCCTGAGGAGGACACACCTCCATAACCACCGCTGGATTGTTGAGAGTGACGACCATGTCCTGAGGAAGTCTGACCTCCATAACTACTGCTGGATTGTTGAGCATGACCACCATGTCCTGAGGAAGTCTGACCTCCATAACCACCGCTGGATTGTTGAGAGTGACCACCATGACCCGAAGATGCTTGGCCACCATGACCCGAGGATGCTTGGCCACCATAGCCGCCAGACTGTTGAATTTGTCCTTCATGCCCTGAAGAAGTTTGACTTCCATAACCAGATGACTGCTGAGATTGTCCACCATGTCCAGAAGAGGACGGACCTCCATAGCCGCCAGACTGTTGAGCTTGTCCACCGTGTCCCGTGGCAGATTGACCACCATAGCTGCTAGATTGCTGACTTTGACCACCATGGCCTGAAGATGATTGACCTCCGTAGCCTCCAGACTGTTGAGTTTGTCCACCGTGTCCTGAGGAAGATTGACCACCATATCCGCTGGATTGTTGAGATGGACCACCATGACCGGAAGAGACTTGACCGCCATAACCACCGGACTGCTGGGCTTGGCCACCATGACCGGAAGAGACTTGACCGCCATAGCCACCGGACTGCTGGGCTTGACCACCATGACCAGAAGAAACTTGTCCGCCATAACCAGACGACTGTTGAGAGGAAAAGAGCCCATCGAAAGATCCCCCTTGTTGAGCTTGACCACCGTAACCCGATGACTGTTGTTCTTGACCATAACCGCTCGACTGCTGAACTGCTGCAACGGCTTGGGCGCTGCCATATCCACCTCCTGACTGCTGAGCTTGACCTCCACTAGCATGGGACTCTTGACCATACCCACTGGACGATTGCTGAGCCACAGATTGACCATATTCATCTCCGCCACTTGACTGCTGAGATTGGCCGAATCCTTCACCCCCAGACTGCACTGCCTGGCCATATCCATCGCCTCCGGATTGTGTCGCAAATACACTTGACTGTTGTTGGACAGCAGGGGCCTGGCCATAACCACTGGACTGCTGTTGGACAGCAGGGGCCTGACCATAACCACTGGACTGCACTTGAGCAGAAGGAGCTTGGTTGAAGCTACTGGACTGTACTTGAGAGACTGGAGATTGACCATAACCACTGGACTGTGCTGGAGCAGACTGAACTTGACCATAACCACTGGACTGTGCTGGAGCAGATTGAGCTTCACCATAACCGCTGGACTGTGCTTGAGCTGACTGAGCTTGACCATAACCGCTGGACTGTGCTGGAGCAGATTGTGCTTGACCATAACCGCTGGACTGTGCTGGAGCAGATTGTGCTTGACCATAACCGCTGGACTGTACTTGAGCAGACTGAGCTTGGCCATAACCACTGGACTGTGCTTGAGCAGACTGAGCTTGGCCATAACCACTGGACTGTGCTTGAGCAGACTGAGCTTGACCATATCCATCACCGCTGGACTGCGATACTTGAGCGAATCCTCCGAACTGCGGCTGCTGAGGAGCAGCAGCAGCTTGAGCATAACCTCCTGCAGATGGCTGAAATCCTCCACTAGTCTGCTGAGCCTGGCCATAGCCGCTGCTGGATTGCTGAGCCAGGCCATAGCCGCTGCCGGACTGCTGAATATGACCAGCCTTGCTGCTGGACTGCTGCGAATAGCCAATCGATCCGCTGACCTGTTGCGGTGCTGCTGGGGCTTGGGCATAGCCACGAGCCGATGACGGAGCGGAAGTCTGAACGACTGCAACGTGCTGTTCAGCTTGGCCATAAGATGGAGCTGCTGAAGATTGGCTGAAACCAGTCGCTGAAGCACCACCATAGCTGCTGGACTGCTGTGATGAGGATTCGTAACCCGCTGTTGGTGCTACCGAAGGTGCGGTGATCTGGCTGTAGATGGCTGGAGCATCCTGGCTTTGACTACTGGGCTGCTGGCCGTAACTAGCCCCCACAGTCAACTCCATGGTTTGGCCGATATCAATGCCATACCCTGTTGTATGATGGACACACACGCTGACAGTCAACGTGACTATCAAAGACAGCCACATCATCTAAAAGCACATAATGGACAGGGTGTTCAAGAAGATGTGTTGAAAATAAGACTAATGTCAGTACAAAGTAAATTCTAGAAACTAATACATGAGAAAAACTGGAAATATGTTTAACTCTGCATCATTTGTATTCTAAAATCAGTGTGATACGCCAAGTTGCGTAAAACGTTACATAGATGGCGCTGGCATTTAAAATCGGTCACCTGTTACCAGATTCTCATAAGTTGTGGTGCAATCTATCATCAGCAATATAACAATGTCAAGATTTTGCGGAAATGTTGGTCAAAATAAATACGAGCGTATGCCAAAGTAGGACATTTACTCTAACAAGTAATTTAAGAGATTACCCCAGGGTTTCTAGAAACAAGTAATTTTGTTTACTTAGCATTAATTAAATTTATTCGAATAAGCAGTCAGTCAACTTAATAGGTTTTTTTCTTCTTTACCTTAAGGCATTTCATTAATTAGCATTCGCTTAATAGTAAACAATGCAGTTACTCTTTTATGCATTAAACAGATGAGAAAGTTAAATTAAAATTAGCAAACAAGAAAGTGAAAATAAAAATAAAATAAAAAAATGTATGGATTTTTCGTATATTTCATGAACACAGCTGTTCGATAAACTCGACCCAGTGACATAGATAAATTAGTTGATACTAATGAAAATGTCTGAAGTATTGGGCAGAAGACCGACTGGGAAAAAAATGTAATATACAATAATAATGCATATCGGAAATTTTATATCAATCAATGTCGAAAATCAATGTTCAACTAATGATACTTGTATCAGTAACAACAAAAATATTAGCTTCTCTGAGTAACCAGATTTGTTAATTTTCTATAAAGCTTTAGGGTCTTCCGGGTTTGCAGGAATATTTGATGCTCTAGCTAAAGGCAAAAAAGTCTCCAAAATGAGTAAAAAATAAATTTTTTAATGCTTACTCCACATATTTGATATTTCAAAAGAATGCATAAACGCATCATATTGGAAACAAAAAAACAACACTTGGAGTAATAAGTTTTCAATAAAAATAACAAGGAAGTTGTCTGGGAAGGAAAAGTGGAGACAATTTTTTAACTCTTAATGAATAATCTTCCTGAACGCATGCGCCATCAATCGGTTTTTATTGATGACCTACTTTAGTATACATGTTCTAGTCTTATCACAAAATTAAAAGAAATTTGTCAATAGTTTGATTAATATGAGATGCCAACAAGAAAAAGTTGAACAAAACATTTTCAGAACTACTGCATATCCATCTATGATATTAATAATTTTGTATTCAGTTTTCAGAACAAATATTCCCAACAAATATTTATAGTTAGTTTTATCTGGGCATCAAATATTACTTCAAGTATTACTGTAAGCCCTACGTGCAACGAAATCTCAAATTCATATATAAAATTTGATATTACAGAATTTTCAAGAAAATAAAAAAAAATATTAAATTATAAATTTATAAATTTATAATTTAATATTTTCTTTGTTTGCACGCGCGTGCAAACAACTTTTATAATTTCGCAAAACATGTATTCCGAAAATAATTGTACAAAAAATAAATTGGTACAACTTCAGTTTTGATTTACGATGGCGTTAATCAATTTTCATGAAATTCGCAAAAACTTTTGCATATTCGCATCCACTTTTGCAATTTCATCAATAATGAGGTTGAATACCTTTGTATTTGCCGCATGCGTTTTCGATTATGTTATTTCACAAAGTTGGTAACACGCAACTAAAGTAATTATGCTATTTTCTTTCGTAGAATTTAGAAAGTATCTGCCTTTGTGAAACACTTTTTCTCCGGTGAGGAATATATATTTCCAAGATGCGTTTTAAACTCCAAATAGCAGACACGATGCTTCAAAACAAACTTACCATTTTCGTTTTTGTAGCTTAATGTATACGATATTGCACACCTTTAAGGGAGAAGATCCAATATTGCACTAAAGAGATGATTGCTGCCCAGATTAAATTAAACTTGCTTTTATATACACCTTTAGCAGGTCACCGAATTCTGTGTGTTTTAATTTGGCAAACATCTACCAATCGCGATGCGAGTATATAGGTCAGCAACTCTTTGAATGAAAAAGAGGCAAGACCAAAAAAATTGTGGCATCCATCGCTGGATCCACGTGGGTTTATGATTTTACTTTTTAGAAAGTCAAAATTCACTTTTGACCAAATTTTTTTAATGCAAACCCTGCTGGAAATATATCGAAATATTTTATCACTTTAGGTGGATTTATCATTTCCAATATAATGTATACATAATTATAAATATTTTGTCAGGATAAAAAAGGGAGTCCGCATCCAACTGCTGTTTAAGACTATAGTTTTATTTTTATAACAAATGAATACAATTTTCAAAAAATGCATAAATGAAAAATCGGGACAATTATTAATTATTTTTGCGAAATAAATGTATACTTAAAGCTATTAATAAGCTACTAAAACGTCATTGATTTATTGTGGCAGCAAGTGGAAAAAATGTGGAATTAAAATTGTTGCCAGATGTACTTTTTAGTAATTACAGTGTAAATACTGAATATTGTACATATTAATGGTAGTATGCAAACTCTTCTTAATGTTCAAGGGCCCCACTTGATCAGGGGTCCAGTTGCCATCGGGTTAACTGACACCCGCCAATGTAAACAATTATCATTATCTTAGAAGTATTTTTTCCCATTCGCGAGTCAATAAGTTAATTATAGGTTTAACTTTTGACGCCTTTTCATTTTCGATAAGACTTAAGATTAATTTTCAGTAATTATATAGCTGGGCATATGAGCAGAAGTCACCAGCCATTATACGATTATAAGTAAAATATGCGGCAATATTATGCTTGCGCTGTATAATGAAGAGCCACGTAAATTTTGCATTTTTTGATAATTTAATGGATAATTTGCGCAAATCACTTAAGGCAATTATAGCCTAAAAACAATCTTAGCATTGTCTATTTAGTTAATTTAAATAATTCACCCAAATAAAATGCAAGCGAAACCCCAAAGTAAAATTTAACTTTCCTTAATTCAGAAAATTCATATCATTGTATATTATCCTGGTCGGCAATTATAACAAAAATTACCATATTTTTAATTATTTCATTGCCTTTTTTGACGGCCACTGACAACACAAACATTTGGAAGGCAAAATACAAGTTTTTGAATTGCCACTTTTTTAATATTGTCCTAAGTTGGATAAGGCGTTGTCCAGTTTGTGTAAATTCATTGAAATGTTTTCAAAAATACGCTCAAAACGTGTATCGCAATCATCCTAATTTGAAATTGCATTAGTTATGGCAAATAAAAAATAAAAAAAAAGATGTTGCATTGCTCATCAAGGCCTGATTTAATTTCCTAAAAAATATAATGTAGAACTTTGAAATCTATCATCAATGGTTAAAATCAAATTACAGGGGGAGTACTAAAAACACATTTATACCAATACATTTCTGGATGGTTTAATTCGAGAAAAGAAGAAGAAGAAGAAGAAGAAGAAGAAGAAAAAAAACTAATTCGCAGGGTTGTATATACTTAGTTCCGTCTAATTTCAACCAGTGATCAAATATATTGTTATTAATTTTTTGGTTAAAATGTCTCTAAACAGCGAAAATTTTTAAATACTATTTCTCCCTTAATCCTTATAGAATTTCAATATAATAGATGTAGCAACAAACTGAATTTCATCCTAGCTGAAAAACTTGCAGCTAATGTTCATGACCTCTTCGATGCACATTTGTATAAATTCTATCCAACTACAGTTTGCGATTGCCATTTTTTTTTATACAAAATAAAATGCATTGCACATTTTTTTAAATTCGTTTCTATTACCTTTTCATTGTGAGATCATTTTATTTTAACTGTAAATTTAAATCATACAAAATGTGGTTCGTTGAACATTACGTACGGTATGCGTTCATCAAAACCAAAACTAATTAGAAAGGCAATGCACTAAGATATGGACTCCGTAATTAATATGGTAATTAAATCATATCATTTCAGTTTCATCTCAGTTTAGGTTGAATATATAAAAGTGAGTATATCAAACGTTATCAACAGCGCGTTTTAAAAACCTTATCTGTTGTCCTGAATTGTTTTTAGGCATTCTAATTACAAGGATGTCCATTTAGATTTAGTTATCAAATAGTAACGCGCACGTTTTATTTTATATTTATTTTAGCACAACCTTGTAATAATTCCTGCAGCTGCTTGAGGGTTTTGCACGCAACTTTAGTTTTTATGATAATACCAAAGATAAATTATTGATGTAAACAATTCAGGGGACACAATCCCTTAACGACTGTTGTGACAATTTATTTGTTATAAGTGAACATGAGGATTCAAGCTTCTACTTTGAGATTTTACTTTCGTATTGTGTATAGGCATACATGTGGGGTAACGTCTTGGATTAAATCCAAAGCTAAATTGATAAAAGATTAAGTCAAGGATTTAAACTTCAATGTGACATATTGTATACACATTGTTTAAAAAATAACTATTGTGATACTAGTGAATGCCATATTCCATAGTTTCTTAAGTTTTGAAATTGCATATGTGGTTCAGGGTGAATACCATCATTGTTTGTAAACAAAGATTATTTCCAAAAAATTCATTTTCATCGGTTTTAAAGCAACTGAGCATTACATTATTGAAAAAAGCCTACTGTATATGAAAAATCATGTCTTGCCCTAGAATTGGTTGCAATTTATAACGTTTTGGTTATTTTTGCATGCTTTTCAGCAAACAGGATAGGTATGTCGCTTTAATAGATTTTCATGTTCAGCGATGTAATGTAAGACACGCAAAGATTGGACTTATCGATTATTTTAGTGCATATATGTGCTACCGTTAAAAATCACAGGTGCAAATACTCTCAATAAAATGAGAAACGGATAATTGCATAATAACAGGTTTCAAATCTGAACCACACACATATAAGTCAAAGGATTTAATAAAAGAAATACTAGATAGGTCAAGATGAGCTCAATTTCAAGTTTAAACAAAGTATGTCTAACACAGTAAATGCATTAACGGTCAAACACAATTGATTCGATCTGATTAAGACGCAGTGTCTGATTTTGATAAAAACAATCGTCACCTATTTAATATTTTTTCACAAAATAAAACCCAATGGTTTTTCACTTTTTTATATCATCTCATGGAAATATTTAAGAAGTAAACCTGTTAAATTAAATTCTTTATGACACATACAGAAGTACCTGAACATGAATAAATAGTGATCTGCTACTTTAAAATCTGAACTTTCTAATAAATAATCAATAATGATTGCTTTCCTTCGTTTTAAGCTGGTGCGAATAATTTATTACAGATAGTATTAGAAAGTTTATTTGTAGTGTTAAAAAAACACATAAAAAGTTTCGGCATTGTAAATTTGATATGTACAGATTTTTGGTAAACATGAAAACAAAAGAAAACTATTTCCTGTTTTGTAAAAATATTTGCCTCATTTTGCCTTTGAATACTTTGCCGAAAAATGTATATTTCTTCAATGTATCATTCGTAATGATGGCAAGTGCACAGATAAATATAAATTAGTTATTACCTGTACCAATTAAATAACGCACTATCGCCAATGCCAAACCGTGAGTAATTATGAAGAGCGAAACGACTATATTTTCTCAACTAGGCCAAATACGGTGTTCCAAAATATGAAAATCTGGTTTAGTGTGCCATTGTATTAGTCTTAAGAGTGCCTTCTGAAAGATAATTCTTATCGGCAAGCTCACTGGACCAGTGATCAATAAAATTGCCATTCGTCTGCATGCGTTACTTCCAGGTCAACTTCATTGACGGCTTGACCAAGGAAACATGCGATGTGAACATCTTAGACATTTGAATTAACAAACAAAACTGTGTGGCAAGTTCTAGGCTGAAATTATTAGGGACATTTCAATGCTTATTTCTTTCAACGAGGATTCATTATGCTCGAGCATTTCAATTGTCTCTGTTTTGAAGATTGCTTCATGCGATAAGCGCGTTTAATTGCAACATTTTGAACAATAAGCTCAGAACAATACCATACCCACTGTGACAATGCCATTAAAACGAAATGAAATTCATTTCTTTTCTTTTTCTTGACTTATTTTTTAGAAAACTAACAAACGACTCGACTGTGGATACCATGTTCAATACAATTCAACTCAGTACCCTACAGTCAGCCAATAAATGCCATATGGTAGCTAGGGGTGTCCAAGCAGCGGTTCTTTCAAGCCTTTAGGAACTGGTCACTTAAGCTGGATCACAACCCTATCACTTTCAATGGGTGAAAATTTAAAACACAATTCCAGCCAAACTAAAAGAGATTAAATAAAAATAAAAATTGTCTAAAATAGCTTGATAAATCAGC
>JAQGAE010005314.1:0-11414 GCA_034696685.1 Julus scandinavius
GTCAATACAGCTAAACCATAAAGTCAATAGAAGCCAATAGAAGTCAATACAGGAACCATAGAAAACAATTAAAATCATTAAAGTGGCCAAATAACAATAGAAACCAATAGAAATCTCTATTGGTTTCTATTGCTTTTTTCACCAGGGAGCCCAATTTAATTAAGTGCAATTTCACTATCATAAAAAGTTTTAGTTTATATTTTTGCCCTGTTGGGCTTTTCTCCGGTATTCCATTTACAGCAATACATACAATGTAAATGATGTGATGAAATACGTAATGGTCCATTTAGGATGTCCTCAAGGTTGCAATGCATTAGTGCTAGTGTATAGTTATAATAGTGTAGTTATATAGTTATAATTAAGCACAAAATCTATTACCGTTTTAAAAAACTTACTTAATCTTCCAAATCCATGTAAATTTTAAGAGATTTCTCTGGTTCTTTTACATTTCTTTGTTCGAAGATGAACTAAACCTTGTTTCAGAACAATCATACGATCGCGCGACATAAAACAGGACCGGAAGTACAAAGGTCACCTGATCAATTGACATTTCCGGCGTGAAATAAAATGGCCGCGTTGAGAAATGTAGGTGTATTTGCTTCAGTTCAAATGAACTCAAAGTTTGATTATCAGTGATTGTTTATTTCGCGAATTTATATGAAAAACGCTTGTATATTATGGAAATCTCAAGAATGCCACATATGCACCATTTTACCCCCTCGCGAATGATGGGATTATACGAAGAGCTAGAAGTCAGTGTATTCGATTCGATAAATTCTGATTCATTTCTTGGAGATCCTGGTACTGGCCTAGCCCACAACATATTTTGTTGAATCTGTGTAAACATTCAGGACTTTGAATTGATGTAAATGAAGTCGCCGTCATTTAACCAACGTTGTGATCAAACGTCAATTAAAGTTGGTAGAGATGGCAAGCACAGCTGTGATATTTCTGGAATTTGGGGTGCTAGTCGCCTTGTTTGTGACTGTTTTATCCTGTGTTTGTTGCAGGAAAAAACAGAAAAGCACGTAAGTATTTTAAACATTAATTCCGTTAATAAAATGAAACTTACTAATTTTGTGCTATTTTTCTAAAATAAGCGATCCCGATCCAGAAAACAAACCACCAGACAGCCTAAATAACAATCAGAATTTACTGGTAGTTACTATTTCAAATTGGAATTTTTCCCTTGTTTTTTGTAAACATTTAATAATACCAATTGGGCTTATTTAATTGCTGTACCTTTAGGCAACAAATGGTGAAAATGGTGATCACAGAGCAACTGACGAACAAATGAGGTACTTTACATTTGTTGCATGGCTGTGAGCATGTTTTATGCCCCATTAAATTAAGTAAATTAAACTCAAAGATTTTTCTTATAACTTTGGAATTATGATATCAGTATACGGTTGGCCCTTAGCCCTGTAATATGCATTCGATAACTATGTATTTGTATTTTAAGTTCTTTATCATGGGTTAACTTTCAGAAATAGGGGCACGCTCACTCCTCGTGAGTTACCTGAACTGCCACAAGATGAAGTTGTCATAAATCACTATGAGAGCAATAGTAATATAAATTATGCTGATATACCCCACACATCAAGAACATCCATGGTATCAATCACTGGAAACACCATCACTGAGGCAAATGTGTACGTACCATCCTCACAGAGCGATACATCTAGTAATGTAGTTCCAACAGATTCCAATGCATATGCTACTGTTAAACCAGGTGCATCGAGGTAAGCGAAACATTCTTCACGATGCTTTTAGACCTCAACATTGCATATCATAAAATGGCATCCGTTTGTTGCAGACATTCGCAACATTTTAATGAGACGCCTCCTCCTGTTCCTAAAAAATATTTCGAGCAAGGTGAGGCCTCATCCGTTGCTGCTGCATCCGATTTCTCAGCCGCAAATGCTGTTGCTGGAAACGCAAATATTCCGTACATAACGACTCCTTCGAGGACATCGCAAGATTTGAACAGACAAGATGCCGAGGACTTCATATATGATGGTATGTTATATGGCTGAAAGTTTTGTTGCAAGTGTCGGGACATGGCGCGTTTGTGTATATTCTTGTTGTTCTCGTCTTGATACGTGTCTTGTCTCGTCTCAATTACGAAGGCAATCTGCAATCGCCATGCTACACCAGCATCAGTGTGCGTGAACCGCTGAAAAATATCCGAGATCAGATGCCACGCCAGCACTATATGGAAGAATCCGAGCCCACTTATTCGATCGTATCCGATGATTCTGACCAAGTGTATGCTGAAATTCAACCTGACAAGCGCACGTTACATCCTCCTGCACCACCTACCGTGGAAAGCTTAAAAAATGTTGCACAAGCTCAACACTCTCGACAGGGTGTGTATTTACGTTAGCATTAACAACGTCTTGTTTTAATTTGTTTCACTCGGTTTATCACTTGCCTGTTGTCCACTGTCTTGTATTTGTTGGCACCTTTGTGCATTAATCTCCCTTACATGCTCGATTTTGGGGCCTTTTTATCCTTAGATGCCCAAATGCACCCAGTACCCAGCAAACAAAAAATAATCATATTAGTTGATGAAAAATTGAGTATTGTTATCTTGCTACTTTGTTGTCTCGCCCATCTAATGCCACATTTTTGTATCACAGCTTCTTGTTCTAGTTTCACGGCATGCGAGTCAACGTCGCCACATTCGCCAACGTCGGAAAGAAGTTTGAATCCTAGCAGCTTGGGAGCCCAAGCTGCAAAAGAGGAACCCAACAGCCTGTATTCTGTCATTAACAAACCAAAGAAACAACAACCAGTTGAGGATATGTACGCAAGAGTTCACAAAGACTCTTCAAAGTCAACCGGTGCCTGGCCCAAGCAGACTGCCAACGGACACGAGCCATCGCATCATGGTCCTAGAAAAGACGTTACCGATTCCAAGCCTGTCAAGGGAAATACTCTCGTCCGACGCTCTTCTAGTAAGGACGACCCAAACTATGAAAAGATACCAGATTCGCTTTTGCGGACAACGGTGCCTGGAGTACAGGAACCCCTCGATATGGAACAGCTGATTCGTCCGGTCAGCACATTAAATTCGAGGGACGAACAAAACGCAAGCGATCCCGGCTACGAAACCATGCCAGGGAGCAAACGGTTTGGGGACTACGAAACCATACCAGACGGTTACACGTGTAATTCCGACGAAGAGAACGAGCCGGGATACGAAAAAGTGCCCACCATGTCTTCTTATCAGCGAACATATCCAAATTACGAGCGCGTCGACTATACGGTGAACAACGGGGCAGGCAAAGCAACGCCGGGAGAAAACACCTACTGGCAAATTCCAGCTCGGGAAGAAACAAACGACCCGTTTTACGATCAAATCAACCGCCAGGACGACGACCCAAACTACGAAAAAGTCAAAACCACAAGCGAACACAGTGACGAGGAATCGTCCGAGCCGGGATACGAACAGGTCAAACGCCTTTCGCAGAACACGTACGAGAAAGTGCGGGAGTGCGACGAATTGCCAAACTCCGATCCGGGTTACGAGAAAATCCACGACAACCGTGTAGAGTTGCGCATCGAATGGAACGGAAATGCACACGGGCTCATGGATGGGAATGCGCGCACTCCCAGCAGTGAAAGCTCAGAGGCTGGCATTGCACATTTGCGCCAAGTTCCACAAGCTTCCAATTCAAGAGAAACTTTTCCAGATTTTGTTTTGCCACCTGCGATTTCTGAAAACGCAATAGAGCCCCCGTATGCCCCTGTCAATGGAATAGCCATGTATGACCCAGCCTATAGTAACGAGGATGACCAAACTTGCAGTTTGGCAGTCTCTGATGAATATGACGATAGCAACAGCTCAAACCATGATCTGTTCAACAGTGAGCGCCATGACTCGCTCCTATAAAATTCGAAGTGTTTGGCTGCATAACAAATTAGAAACCAGCAGATAATTTTTTGTTACACGAGTTCGAAGGCCACCTTTGTGATAGTGGACTAGCCTCATAGGTAGTTTTGTTGAAAGTGATTTTTTTAATTGGAAAGACATTTTATTAACTTTGCTATGCATATGTCGGTGAAGAGGAAGTTTATTGTTGATACATTTTGGTAGAACAATGCATGCTTGTAAATTTGGGTGGATTCTTATAATTTCTTAATATATTATTGAATTTGGAGTCAAATCTTGGGTACTCGCCACAAGAAAACTTTGATAAAATGCATTGTAAATTTAACTCTACCTCTTGGCTTCAAGAGCACTGTTCTTCCATATCAGATCAATTTCTCGGTCACATTCTACAAGTAAAGGAGTGTTAATAACTCGTTCTTAACTTGCCTAAATACGTGAATCCGAACCTCGTTTTCTAATCGTGTGAATGAAATTGTAACGTTTGATGAAAATGGGCCCCTAGTTTTATTTGTAGTGTGACATTGCCCAATATGTTATTAAGTTGATTTTTTTATATCGATCAAAATGTAATTAGTATTTAATAGTTTCACTCATTTTTTTTTTTTTTTCAAGCCCTGCTAATTTATGCTACTAATTGGCACATAACAGTCATGTAATTTAAGAGGGCTCATGCATTTTTCTTTGTAAGTGATATTAGGATGCAATACATGGATTGCATTACATAATAATTCAAATAAAGTTTGTATATTTAGTAGCTATTGTTCAGTCCTCTTTTAATAATAATTTTCAGAATTTTACATTCACCAGATTTTTGTTATAAAATCTTTCATCTGGTGTGTCTATCCATTGCTGTAGCAAAATTCTTTCTCTCAATTTTGACAAATTGAAAGTTTATTCTAGTAAGGCGTGGTACTATCTTTTTGTACAAATTGTGAATGATAAACCTGAGTTCACATGATGCAACAAACATTTATATTCACAATGAATCATACTGGTCAAAGTCCACATGAAAAACCCATGGACCAATTTCTCAAAGATAAACTTAACACAATTTCGTGTTCAGAAGACTACCGAGAACTAATCAAACTTATCACTTATGCTTGCATCTCATTGATCGACAGCATAATTTCCCTGAATTCATAACAATTTGACTTCCTTGATTAACACTCGATGCAACCCTATCTGCTCTCAATAACCAGCTACATGTATATCAACTGAGATAAGATAAATGTCTTAGAATAGCATAAGATATGCAATTTACAAAAAGTGCATATCACCACATTTGGTGATGAAAAATGATTATAACATTGACAATGAAATAACCCCACCTAGATCGGTACAAAAGCCCCCGTGCTAAGTGGCCTTTCATTCGGGAGTCTAGAGTTCAATTCCCGGGAGGGCAGAGTCCCACAATGCATGTGCGCTTAAAGGTGCGTTTTCACATGAGAAACTCGAAATAGCAGTTCTCAATGTAGCACTCGAGAGCTGTCTTTCTCGAATTTTATCGCTAGTGGACAAGTGAGCCTTGGCCTATCTGATAGCAGCTCGCAAAATACGAACCATGTTCGAATTTTGACAGGAGCTGTCGAGATGTTTGTGTTTAGGGTTTTTTAATGTTTAAAGTTAAGTTTGGGAAATTTTGTGGAATATAAGAGATGTGACGAGCAACTCGTGAGAGTTAGGCTAGGCGCGCACTAGCAACTTTTTTAAATGCAACTAAATTTTCGGCTAGGCGCGCACTAGCGATTTTTTTTTCACTTTTGATCACCCAAAACTTATTGGTTGTTACGACAAACAGGTTGTCGGTAAAATAAAATCACCCAAAAATGAAACCCGTTTTAATTATTTAGTTGCAATGATTAAAAATTCCGCAGTGCGCGAGGTCCCATTGAAACCAATGAGTTTCAATTTGGCGATTAAACAGTTGCTTGAATAAAATCACGAACACCAGTGCGCGCCTAGCCTTAATCTCACGTGGAAACTTGCTTTAACAGAGTATATACACGTTACAAAAGGGAGGAAATGCAATAAACTGGCAAGTTTGTACTGAAGGAATTTCCTTATTTTAATAAAGGAAGCAACTTTTCTTTACAAAAAAGAATCAATGAAAGCCAATGTGAAATAATTTAACTCATCGCATTATTTCTTGCTGCAGAACCATTAAATATACAAAAATAAAAACCTTATTAACCAGCAAAGTTAATAGACAAACTTTTTGGAATTACAACTCACATCTTAATAGACGAGGCTTTTTCTTTGTCCTGTCAGTTCAGATACTTGCATTGTAGACTTAGAGTCGATCAACTTGACTAAAACGTTAAGACACGTTAATGAGCTTGAGTCATACGTGCAATTAAATACTTTTATTTAGCCTTATTGCAAAATAAAATTAAGCATTATGATACCTTATTGATCCTTCACTAATGCTGTATATAGCAATTCTGCTCCTTTTAATTTCTGCTTAAGTGCATGTACTTTCTTCACCGAAGACTTCAGGAGCAATCTTACTTTCTTCACCACTGAAGGAATTCCAGTTTCCAAAAGTCTTAAGAAAAAACGAATACAGAATTATCAGAAATGCTTACATAATAAAACAACGATAGCATGCAAAAGAAATAACTACATACAGAAGAATTGTAAAGCATCCACGGTTGCATTCGATCCACGATGTTAATACAGATGATGGCATCAAATCGAGTAACGTCCGACTGAACAAGACTACGATATAAAATAAAAATGACAGTTCATACGCAAATCCGAGAAATTAAAACTGCTAATTGTAGACCAAGATATAGTTACCTGCATCCCCTTCTTGTGCCTTCAACTTGTCATTCTGCAACAAGCGCTTCAAAAGCATATGCCCAGCTGTATGCTCTATTATGTGCGGACTTGTCTTGTCCTCGGCATCAAAAGGCCTTTCGGCACATTCGACAATCTTCTCAAATGCCGGTAATGGATCACCTTTTGATTCACAATGAAAGTATCGAAAAAAGAAATCAGATTAAATGCTCATATACTCAAAATGTAGGCATGTCATGAACGGTATCTACCTACCAATGCAATGGATTAAGATTGCTTGAGCAACAACACTGGCAGCAGAGCAGAAAATCATTTTCTCGGCATTTTCAGCAACAAATTTTAACAGGCTGGCCGAAACGAATTTCAGGTGCTCCTTACGTCGAACTTCGCAAGCTTTTTTACTAGAAGAGATGGATGCATTTAAAAGTTTAAACAACAGACTCTCGATTAGGTGCTACATTTATCGTTAGAAAGACCACAAAAACATAAATGAAAGAATATCAATCAATCTTTAAACAACTTATTAGTTTAGAAAGATTTTAAAGTTCCCTAATCAAGAATTAGAACAAAAAAAAATGCCAACCTTGTTAAATTATGATCGCCTTGCTCTAAAATGTTGGTAAACTGAGGATGGAAATACAATTTGTTTCTAGGTGCCACCAGATAAAGCAAAACCTTTCTTCCATGTGGATGGAAAGCCAACTCGTCTACATTTTTCATTAATTCCTGGAAATAGAGAAAAACAACAATTAGAATTGGAAAATTATTCATTCTTAAAAAAAAAACCCTAATAATGATCTTTAGATTAATCTTGTTACCTCGATAATGACTTGCTGGACCAGCTTTGTGTCATCCACAAAGTCAAAAATTGCAAGTAGGACCATAAGCCCATCTTGTTCAATACAGATTTTGGAAACATGAGTTTTCATACTTTTGATAATTATTTTTCTGTCCTAAATAAAAAAAAAGATTCATATTATTACTTAAACTTTCTCATAATTTTATAAAAAAACAAAAACTAGTAAAACTTATTTTTAAAACTTACTTTTGCTGTTCCGTGATAGATGCATTGCATGCCAACTCGCGCACCATTTTTGGTGTGCAAAATCTCCACTACATGTTCACGGATGGATTCAATCATTTCCTGGAAACAAATTCGATTAAATCTAAAACAATCAGCAACTCATCTAGCCATGTGCACCAAAAATTCTGCCATATAACCCTTACCGATCTATCCCGTGGCGTGCAGTGGGTCAAATATTCCAGTAAGACGTGATGTATTAAGCTGTGCTTTATAACAGACCTACAAATTTAAATTCGGAAATTGAATGTTACCATTTAAAAGTAGCAATGCGTGTATACTAATAATCTTACAAAATAACAAAGTTTCCGAAAACTTACTTGTCAACTACTGCGTTGAGGGTATCTTTCATGTGTGCAAGGATACCATCTTTCTGGAAGGGCTCTTGAGCAATCACTTTTGTCAAATTTTTAATCTCATTATCCTAAAAAATAACAAGCAATTAGTTAAAGTATATTTGCAGGCAAGTGGAAGACAATTTTGAGTACTCTTCACTCACTTTAAAAAGCGCAAAGGTGGGACCATAAAATTCTTCAGTCATGCAAGCTCTCTGCTGCGCATTTGCAAATTCGTTATATGCAAATTCAACCACATTTGCTGCTTCCTGTTTATAAAAAAAAAAATTGTTAAAACACTTGATTTCTTATGAACAATTGTCGAACAAATCGCGTAAGGTGAAAAATCCACTTACACTGTGGCGTATTAGCTTTGCAACCTTGCCATACATTGCCTTGATGATAGCATTTCGGTTCTCTTTTGAACTTTAAATAAATTTGTTGAATAATTAACCAGTGATAAAAACTAAAACAGACATGAAAACTGCTTTATAAACACATATCTTACCCATGCTTTAGCAATTTCGTTACAACATGCTTAGCATACTTGGACTTCATCAGTAAGCATATCTCATCTGAAGGGAAATTGTACACTTGTTAAGTATGGTGGAATTTAAAAACGAAACCTCAACTTAAAATGGTTTCATCGAAACCTCAATAGTGGCAAAACCTCAACTGTTGAACCAACTAGTACCTCGCGAATTCTGTTATGACAAAAGAGGAAATTTGGAATCTGCATTCGAACAATGTATGCATATTAAAAAACTAACAACACCAATATATGCAGGATGGACCAGAATTCTTTGCTACTCCACTCGTTTTTAAATAAATCTTATAATTATGAAAATTTTGTTAATGCGCACAGGAAGTCGTGTGTGCTCTATCCACTGATGCTGTTAGATTTTAAATACGAACATTTGTTGACGGAAATCCAAATACTAGCTTGGGACAAAATTGTCGACAAAAGAGGTTGTATGAAATTTTGATCTTCATTAGTAATTATTTAAACTTTTTACAATGTTGGTAAGAAATGATAGAAACACCAAATGGTTGCTACGCTGCAGTACAGCGACCTTCATTTACCTGTATTGTGTGATAACGTATTTTACTGATATGAATTCTAGAGATGACATCTTATGCAGTACCCTCCAAGTGATATTGCAAAATTGAATTGCAACATTAGCATGAATCAGTGTATAAAAGTTGAAGTTTGAATTCCTTAATCACACAATACATGTAGTAATTGTAGGTCGCTTCACTGCAGTGAGGCGCTGTGTTGCATTTGGAGTTTCCCTGAGTTTTTAAAAACATTGTAACAAGTTTAAATAATCGACAATGAAGATGAAAACAGTCGATTTCATTCAAACGGCCCATTGACTTCCTTTTCCTAATTTAAAATTTTGTCTTAAGTTATTATTTGAATTTTCATCAACAAATGGTCATAGTTAAAATTTAACAACATTAGTGGATATAACACACATGACTTCCTATTTAACCTCATTAAAAAATTTCATAACCAGAAGATTTAAGAAAAAAAGTGGGGTGGTGAGGAATTCTGGTCCACCCTGTATATTGATTAAAGATTCCCTCATATGGAATTCAATAAAAAACAGTTCAAATGTAAACCCAGAATTTAGTAAACATCAGCTAATAACCATTTGCGGATTAAAGATAATTTTCCTAAATCTGATAAATCAAACAACTATAGCATTCAGTGCTTAATTTCTTAAAACTTCCTTGGTTTTCAACAATGATGTAGTGTGCAATATTGAGATATTGTGATAAAATTACCTTTTACTGCTTCATACAAGTCCTTTCTTATCTGTTCACTTCCCAGTAAAATGAGGCATTCAATAACACGTGATGTATCATGAGCATATGCAAGCTATATTAAGTTAAAAAAAATATTGTAGTTATTTAATTTACCATAACAATTATTCAGAATTTATGTAAAAAGAGACTCTCCTATCCAGCAAAAAGTGAAAATAAATGTTTCAAAATAACCTCTTTGATGTTGTCCTTGATTAAATCATATAATTCATGACATAAATCTATCTGTGTTTGCTTTGGACATTTGTCTCTATGATAAAAAAAACCAATTATTACAACTATGAATTTACTTCACATTTTGTAAAAGAAGTAAAAAAAAATTACAATACCGTCGCATGGTTTCCCAGAGACGTTTTGCCTGCTTCGATAATTCGTAATTATTCCTCTGACTTTTTCTCACGTTTTTTCTGTCTTTCCACTTCATTTCTTCAATTTTTTGCTTCTTAACTGAAGGTTCTAAAAATTGTACATAAAAATTAAAATGAAAATGTTTGCTAGGATTTTACTATCGTTTCATGCAATTAATTATGCTACCATATAATCACAATGATGATTTGAATGCCAAATTAATGTTATACTTTTTGTAGTGAATGCATTTTTTTTCATTAAACATGATGACAATTTTTAAAGTTCCCTTTATCATGTTCATTATTACACGAGCCATTTGCGTTCCTTATCCATGTCAAGAATAACATGCAGTTGACTTGTATAAAATAATTCTTTGAATAAACCCAAAAATTGATTAACCAATAATGAATATCCGCCATCCTTGAAAATTAAAATGCTTAAAAACGATCAAATTTGATAAATTATCTGCAAAAAAAATGGTACTCAATTTTTTTGAGATTGCAATTATCAGAAATACATCCATATCTGTAGGCTGAGTACTGTTTAATAGCCCAAACAAAGAATACCTTGGGCTTAAATAGCAAACACCGGTTTTAGATTCTTTAAGTTGCATAACTCCATGAATTAGGAATGTGCTTGCAATTAAACTATGACCTTGCGACATCATAAACGTTAGAGCAGTAAAAGAAAGTCAACTACATGTGACATTAAAATTTATTCTTGCACAATGATTTTTTGCGCCAAAGTTCCTAGTGTCATCATGAATAGGGTGAAAGACAACATTTTCAATGTTAGTTAAATTGACACATAACATTTGGATGAAGAATGAGTATTTTAATGAAGTAAGAAAATGATTTCCTTTACTGGTGCATGTTCATTTCAAAAGAAAAATGATGACAATGCCGTTCATAGATGTGAACGTGACATGTATATTCGCTGTTGTAAAAATCTAGACAGCTATGAATGTGGACCTCCAATAACTTTCCAATTTGCATTAACTTTCGAATTGAATTGCATTGAGTATTTAAATGGTTACCTATTTTTGATTGTTTGTTTGGTGATTTTTAACGTTGGCCTATTTCTGCAACACGAGGGCTAAACACCAACGCCAGGGGATGGGCCT
>JAQGAE010005315.1:0-11414 GCA_034696685.1 Julus scandinavius
CCAAATGTATAGGGCTCTGATCATTCCTTCCACTTAATTTTGGCATCTTAATTAAGCTAATATATAAGCTAAATAAGGTTAAATATAGTTTAATAGCTGAAATTTAGGCTTGCGCCCCTTTATGGTCTGCCCTAGGCATGCTCCAAATCTAAAGGGCCCTGATCATCCCCTCCTATAAATTTTGGCAGTACAATAAATTTTTGTTAAAGTTTAGTTGGTCATTTTTTGGTCATAAAAATGACGTCATTTTTTAATTGGTAAAATGACGTCCTTTTTTGGCCTTTATTTGGTCATTTTGAGTTCGTCATTTTTTGGTCAGTAAAATGACGTAATTTTTTCGCCATTTTTCGAGTTCGTCATTTTTTGGTCAGGAAAATGACCAAAAAATGACGTCTTTTTCGACGTGAGACGGGTTTTTGGAAAAAATGACCAATTTGTTTCCCATTGCTACTTGGGTATGGCTTGATGCGATGGCAACACAAAATAAAACTTTAGAAATTCATGATATAGGGAGGATGGCCAGGATGCCATTAGTTATTTTCAATAATTGTGGTAACCAAAGCCATACTTTTGTCTTAATCAGGCCCTAATATCATAGGCCTAAAAAGTCTTAAATTAGGCCCTAATATCCTAGGCTTAAATATCTGAATTAGAAATGATAGGTTGTTACAAAAAGGGGAGGAAGGGAAGAAATTGAATGGACACATCCTCGCCAAACATTAGAAGGGGGTACATTTTGAATATCAGTATCCCCCCACTTATTTTGGTCCAAAAAATGACGTCTTTTTCGATCGCAAAATACGTCATTTTTGAGTGACATTTTCACGGCATTTTTTTAAGCAAAAATGACATCTTTTTGACCATCAAAAATGACGTCTGAATGACGAACTTTGCTACTTGGAGAAGGAATGGGACAGTCTTTGTTGCTGGAATTTAATGCATTATTGCTTTTAGAACTTTATCATGTGCAGGAGGTCACACGTGCAGTTCTTTTTTGGTTTGATGTTAGAGCTGATGTTAGTGATGATTTTGTGTTGGTGAGATTTCCAAGAAAAATAATTTGGGTATGAACTCGACGAAGCTGAAATGCATTTTTTGCTAAGAAAGGAGAATACCGTGAGTTTTAAATTTACTGATACACAAGTCATAAACATGGTTACAAAAGTTGCTGTCTTTCTGAAGCTTGCCCAGCGCACTCTGAAGCTTTTCTTTGTGGAGGAAGATAAAAATTGCGAGAAATTACACATTTTCCATCGATGTTAATTAATTTTCAAAAGTTCGTTATTTTTCGTAAAAAAAATCCTGCTAAAAAAAATTGTGTTCCTAATATATACCACAGATTCGATGGCATTTTTTCATCAAAAAATTGTTCAGATTGAATTAATATCCAAATGTTACTTTAGTTAAGCAAAATATGCATGCAGTCACTTAGGAATAAGTCTGAAACAATCAAAATTGGACAAGTTAATATTTCATTGTTAACTCTGCTATAGTGAATCGTTGGGATAGGAACTAAAAATACATCAATCACCAAATTTGGTGTTTTACTCTTTAGTTTCTGGAATCATTGCTCCTCGGTAAAGGTAAAGTTATGATTATATTTATATTGAAAATTTATTATATTCAGGAAAGGAAGTACACTAAAAATTGATATTTAATTACTTTGCAAAAACTAATTGTATACTGCATATTATTCTTCACAATTTGCAAAAAGCTATATTGTAAAGTCATTACATACACATTAGTATAAATGGAGAAATTTTGTGAAAGAGAGAATAAAAAATGAAAAAAAGAAACTCATGGTTTCTCCGCCTGATAATCACTGTGAAATAAATGCAATTTTTGTGCAACAAAGTTGCAGTTTTTTTCCTAAACAGCACAATTATTTTACAATATATGTGCCAATTTTCTGTAGTAAGTGCTGTTTTCATCAATAAGTGTAATAATTTTCAGCAGAAACTTGGAAATCAATTTTTGGCCCTATGAGTAGTTTTTAAACCCGAAAAATGCATTATTTAGCATTAAAGAGTCCCACTTTTTAGCAGCAAAAGTGCACATTTTCTCCACTAATAGTGAAAGTTTTATTCGAAAAGTGCAAAATTTTCTGCACTAGAAGTGCAGGAAATGCACATTTTCCGTGTTAAAAGAGCATAAAGTGAGATTTTCATAACGAACTTTCAAAAAAATTCACAAACGCGAATTGTCCACATTAGGCCATGCAAAATCTAAATGCAACACACTGTCGAAACTTCGAGCTGCAATTTTGAGAAAACGGTCTAATGTGGACATCAACGGTGTCATTGCACGATGTCAACCTCTTGCAAGACAATACACGCTCTCACAACGCCCACATTGTTGACCACAAAATTAGACTTTGGGGTGGAAGGTGTTGAAGCACCCATCGTGAAGTCCTGACTTAATTAGCACCAAGTGATTTTTTTTGGACAGTCCTGCAGGAGTGACAATCGATGATAAGTATATATACAGAAACTGGGTGTCACGGTGGGACAAGTGCATCAATCGACTCTGGGACTATGTTGAAAAATTACTTTAGGTCAGAAAATGTTTTCATACATTTATGGATGTACACCTATACCTCGTTATACAACCGCTCTTTATTCAGCATTTCGCGATAATGATAGGGTTTTGGCCATATATTTATGGGCAATTAGTGCCCGAGGTGAAATAGAAATTGCATTTTTAACTATTCAAAATCGAACTTTTAATGCAGAAAAATTGCGTTTTACCTTACAAAATTTATGTTCTTCTCTTGGAAAATTCTCATTTTCACCTTAGAAAAATTGCGTTTTTACCTAGGAAAATATACTTTTTTACCTCGCACTTTTTATGCTAAATAAATTCTACTTCTAGAGCAGAAAAATCACACTTAATGCATAAGTGTAATTCCCCATCTTTGAAGGATACTTGTTGCTCGGCATTCGAGCAAGCTGGGTCGCTCACGACCAGAGGCGTAGCTAGGGGAGGCGGGGGAAGAAGGGGCAACTGACCCGGGCGCCGACATGGGGGGGGGGGGGTGGCGCCAGTGCCCTAATTAAAAAAATTGTTTATTTGCATACGATGAAAAAATAAAACATCCACTATTTTAAAGAAGAAAAATAGATACATTTTTGTCTATCAAAAACCGCATGTATATTTTGAGGGATAGACTGTTTATTTAAGGTTGACTCAGTGACTCTTGTGTCTGTGAGTTTGTCTTGTGTGTCAAATTTGGCTCTTTTATGTTTGCTTACTACCTGCAGCCCCCACCCCTTCCATAATGGTTAGAGCGAAAGCAATTAGAAAAATAACACCTTGAACTTGCATCTTAAAATTATTTGAGAAAACTAAATTTTTAATTTGTGAATTGAACAATTTGTCTTTTCCGACAAAAATTGTATTAATTAAATGCACAATTAAGGAAAAAACTAATACTATTAGAAAAAGAAGTTTGAGTGATGAGGTGTTGAAAGATTCACACAAGTTTGCCAAAGTCCTGAGTTGAAGTCCTTGTATTTATATTTTATTCAACAATTTTCATAGTCAGTGGTGGAATTAATGTATTTTAAAGTAAAAATGCGAGTTTTTTTATGTGGTAAAAACGGAATTTTTTCGCCTCTAAAGCATCATTTTTCTCTTTAGGTAAAATAGCGTTTTTTAGGCTATAAGAAATTATTTTTTTTTGTATTTAAATTGCAATTTCTCTTTGGTAATAATACTACAGTACAAAGGGGGAGGGATGGGGGGGACAGCGCCAAATTTAGACCTTGTACCCGGGCGCAAATTACCCTCGCTACGACTCTGCTCACGACTTATTTCCAACAAGTATCACCACCGTCGAACCAGTGGGAGAGCTTTCATAATACAAAACAACGAGCTAAGACGACTTCGAAGCGACTTCACACAAATGCGCATGCATGTCGTGTATCACTGCTGCAAGAATTATTTGTTCATTATATGAACAAATTTTGCTTTTTGGAAGCTAATAATAGAATTGTTCAAATTTAAGCTTCATGTGATCCTGTAGCGTGAAGAGGCTTAATTTGTCCAATTTTCTTCTTATATGGTTTAATTTGATTTCTTATTTGTTTATTGATTAGGATATCATTTCTCTAGCAATTGAGTCATGACCGGTTTTTTAAAAATTTGTGCATGGATTTTAGATATTATAGATGTGTAAAATACACGTAAGTGCTTGAGCACCTTTTGCCAAATAAATAAACATCCAGTTTGGTGGAGCTGAAGCTCCACCAAACTCCTTAATGCCCTCTGGAACCAAAAGGTGAGTACTGTGGCCACTATTGGTTTCAGAAATTAAGTCAATGATAAGATTTGCGAGGCATATGTTAATTAAGTTTCATCAATCATTAACAAAAAAAACCCGGCTGTATGAATTTTAATTAAATCTGGTAAACAAATACAGGTGAACTTCAATTATTATTTTTAAAAAATTCATTTTCCCATCTATCTGGCAGCGAGCGTATGCCTTGCCCAAAACACTTCGTCGGCTGGCATTTAAGCTGAATTTTCATGTTGGTTTCAAAAACTTCTCTAGCAGTGAAGTGTTTTCAGCATGTCAAAAAAGTGAAAGCTTAAGAATCTAGATCTGGGCTGTAGGGTGGGTAAGAACAACCGTCCACTGTAATCCTGCAATTAACTCCACTGTTTAAAATGCAGAATGCGTTATCTTGAAGACTGCAGACATCTGTGTTGGTATTTTCCGCCGAATATGATGTTCACATCCTCATGCCCCACTAAAACCCAAATCTGACTCATTCAGACTGCCACCTTTTTAGCATGCTGAAAGCAGAAGTTCGAGGAAAACACTTCCCCATAAGAGATCTTCAAATCAACATGAAGCATTGTTAAACACCAACTGAAGGCATCTTTTAAGCGAAGCATAGTCTCCCAAAATGGAAATTTATTTGAATAATAGCTGCAGTTCACATGTAGTTACCGAATTTCATTAAAATTCATACTGCCGGTTTTTTAAAATTATTGAAGAAACTTAATGAACACCCCTCAGAAAACCGTTAGACCAGATAATTGTATGATAAATTATTGAGTAAACCACTGTTTTCAAAAGTATAAGATAAATACTTACAGTGCAAGACAGATGGTTAGCCTTATTTAAACAACAATAACCAAGAAATTTTATACAAAAAATACAAAAAAAACTCAATTTTTACATTTGAGGGTCTGACAAATCTATAGCCTCACCCCTCAAAAATATAAATTAATAATTCGTCCAGCCTCCGTTACTAATGAATAGCTACAATTCGACAGGGCAACTATGCATGAAAGTTCTGTATTTATTTCTGGTCTAGTTTATCCCAGCCTTTAACAACTGCATCATTCAGTTCAGGTACACTGTTAAATTGCTTTCAAACTGCATAAACCTATCTGGCCACTTGCTCCATGCATTTTCAATAATGTTTATGTCAGATGACAGTGCAGGCCATGGCAATAGGTTGATTTCTCTCTCCTTAAACAATTCACTGACGACTTTTGCCATGTGTATAGCTGCAATATCCTGTTGAAAAGCCCATTTAATTCCAATCATCCTGTCCTTCACATGGTAAATGTTGGAAAAGTAATGTGATGCATCTATCTGCATTCATCTGTCCATTGATGAACTCAATGCAGGTGTTACACCTGAATCCAATGGCTGCCCATACCATTACAGATACCCACCCATCTGCTGTCGTGACATGATGATGCCACGCTTGCGTCTATCTGATCCATCTAGGTGAAATTTTTTCCATTACTGAATATAATTTTCTGCCATTCCTTTACCCATGCCACGAGATCATGGGCAAATTGCAATCGGGCATCTTTGGTTTCAGTTTTATCTTGAGTTGTATTAGGTGTGGGGCACTTTGCAATGGTACGTTATATTACGCAGAGGCTTGCTTTCACTCCCGCTTTGATCATGACACTTCTGGCAGTCAATTGAGTTTTCTGTCACACGATGCGCATGTCGTTCATCACGAGCAGACAGACATTTCTTTCTTCCAGTGCGAAGAGCCTTTCCATACTGGTCTGGATTATTAAAGTAATTGAACAATTACTTTAGATTAAATAGAAGTGCAAATGTTATTAACATTAATAACATTTACACTTCTATTTAATCGTTTTGCACTCTCCCGATTGGAGAGATTTAGTTGTTTAAAGGCATCAATCTGAACTTTTTCTTTCTCGGTTAATTGTGTGCCTCTTCCCATGCTTAGATTGATAAAACCTGTCACACAGTGTCTCAAATAACACAGATAATTCTTTCTTATCAATCTGTAGTGAATAGAAATTACCATATACAGGATAAACCATTTTTTGAGGGGCTAGGCTAATATTTTGTCAGACTCTCAAAAGTTAAAATTGAGTTGTTTTTTTGTAATTTTCCTAATTTTTTTTTCTGGTTTTGTTGTTTAAATAAAGTAACAACACTCAAGTAATGTATTCGTTCAGTTTAATTCATTATGGGATTGTTATAAATGCGAAAAATGAGGTGAGGCTAAACATGTCGTGCACTGTACAAAACGTTCAATACAAAATGCTTATATACAATTAGATGAATTCGGTTAAGTATGTACGTTTATTGTTCTTCCAGTTTGAGAATTTCCTAACCCACCTATGAATACCCATCCTATGACTAACTTATTTCCTTGTTTGTATGTCTACCCAAAAACTGGCTTCATTTTATTGATAAAGCTTTCCCATTTAATGAAATTGCTGATACAAGATTTAAATTCTGAATACCATAATACAACAGTACAGAGCAGTTACAAAGAACTTTTGGCTACCCTGAAGTATCACTATTTAAAATACCATAAAATGTAAATACTTCAGAACAGGGGTAGTAACTTTGGGCCAATCATCGTTTTGCCCAGTACAAAAGTAGATGCTTCATCACCAGAAGTGAAGAACCTTCTACCAGAGTGGAAGTTTTCAAATAATTGATCATGCCCTTAACTATATTTTCAAATGACTAATTATGAAAAAGGAATGACCGGAAAAAAGCATAAGGTATAATTTCAAAATCATAGAAGGTTAGTTCAGATTAGGTGAGGCTGGATTCGGTTAGTTTGGGTTGGCTTTGGGAGAGCTTTTGTCCATGTGCACATTTTTCCTACAACCCAAAAAGGTACAAATAATTTCTCAACTGAAAGATATTCTATTTAGTGTATCAGTGACGACCACACTACATTTACTAAACTTTCTCGATTAATACAAAGTTTGAAAACTCCGGTCACTTGAAAAAGTATTAATTAACAGGGTTCTACTGTAGTTCCATAAATTAATTTTACATATATTTTTTACTTATTGCTTTATAGCTTTCTAAAGCCGGCTCCCCACCAAGGAAAACACCGAGCAAAACCAAAAAACACGTAAATACATGACATAAAACACAGAAGAATGTTTCGAAAAGCAAAGGTGTACCAACACAAAAAAGCATGATAATCTGAGCAGACGTTTTGAGTTGATGACACTGCTACCAAGGCATGTATGTAAACTGCTGTCTGCTCGCTATTTGCAGACTGTTTTATTATTGCTCGAGTGAAAACATTTTATCTTTTAACCCAACCGCCTCTTGCGCATTTGGTGAAATGATTTCAAAAACATACTTTTTGAGCAAACATTTTCAGAAGTTTAGTAAGCAAACTTGTACTGCAGACAACCTGTCAAAAATCTTGCGTTTGCTACTTGTTTTCGTTATTGGGGACATGACTTAATTAGAATTATAAAACAAAATTTTGCCAACAGTTTTTTTAAATATAATTTCATGTATTTCTGCCCACTTATATTAAATAGTCACGGAAATTTCTCACCTTATCAATGGACGAACATTAACCATGGAACAACCATTTCTTCCAAAATATAGTAAATTTCTGATATACTGTTCAAATTATGTAAATTACCCCCTTGAGTCACAGGAATGATGTTCAGTTTTGTTTTCAATTTTCGTTTCTTTTTTATTAATTTAGATTATGAATACCTACTGAAATTTTTGATAATACAAAATAATTTTATGTAGACTCAATACTTTGATTTCTCACTAGGAATTTTTAATGGTAAGTAGCACAGAGACAGCCCATACGTTTATTGAGACTGCTCGGTTGCACTACTGTACTTAAACTAAACAGTTGTATTGTATTATTCCAGGTAATTTTTGTATATATCCATCCAAAAATACTAACACCAATTGCCAGGTGGGATGAGTCCAACAGTGAATATGCACTTTAGATTCGTATTGCATTTTTTTTAAAATTTCTAATAAAAATAGATAATTATCATTTTAAAAAGTGTGACAGTGCGGTTTTTGTAGTAGGGCTCCTTGGATATAGTATTTAATGCACAAGGTTCCACAGTTGCTAAAATTGAAGATCACTGCATTAGTTGTCTTCTCTCGATTGCTCTAGAAACCATGCATTAACCTTGACTATCGACTTTCCTGTGGGCGCAACACAGGTTTCACTGCCACTAATGGCAAGTAATTAGCAAGTTAACGCAGGTCAGGAAGACTGCAGCAGACCAAAGATTCATTGACATACTTCTGCAATCACTGCAACCGCCAACAGCAAGAAGATACCAGCTTCAAAACTGAAATATAATTCAGCCCTTCATTTCTCTGCTACTTGGCAATTATCAGCCCAGCACAGCACAGCACCGCACAGCACTTCACCAAAACACAGCAACAGCAATACAGCTTACAACTGCAAACTGCTCCTGTATTCATAAGCAAATACAGAAAAAAAGATTATCAGTCTTTGGTAGCACAGGTATTTTATTTCAGTTACCAGTTCCAAAGCATATGAAGCAAACGAAAATCAGAATAAGGGTGGAGGTGTGAGTGAGGAGTATTACACCACCTACATTGATTTATTAGTCAATTGCAGTTGCACTTTTGACCACACAAGATACCTACATCTCCATGGGACGGTGACAATTTCTGCGAAGCAATGTCACAAAAACGATCCAATTCTAATGAGAAATGTTTAATATTTGCATGTTTTAAGACACCATTAAAGAAAATCTTGGAATTATGGCCTTCAATAAGTTGATGGGTGGCCAAACCTTAGTAATTTAAGGTGTCAACACAATTATCAGGATGAAACTTTAGATTATGTTACTATTATATGACATTGCCTATGCAATAAATTGGTTGGTGGCTCTGTACATGGGAAAAAAATCAATTTCAACCAAGACCCAAGTACTAAATACAAACCAATTTGAAATATGCATCATGGACCAATGAAATTTGTTAATAGGAAACTTTGGCAAAAATAAGTTACATTTTCCTCTATTCAAAACATGAATTCATATCAAGATAGGACATAATGTAGTTACTAATTTATGATACGAGTTTATTATTAACGATTTCTCAGTTTTCCGAAAACTTATGTCAAAATTACTAAAAAATGTAGATTTAGAGATCTTAATTCCTTACAAGGTAAAGTAGGCGCAGGTTGTGCAATAATTTTGATTGGAAATTCACCTCTTAAAATTTTAAAGACCATGTTGCACAAATCTATTTAAAAGTCCAAACACCTTCCTGAATAGTTTAAAAAAAGTGGTTTCTTTGTTTAAACGTCGAAAGTTTGCAGACAGAAAACTACAGCATTAACTACAGTTAAACAAAATTTCGCAAAATGCCACTTAACCAATGTGCTAAAAACTCAATAACAAATTTCGACTCTGTGTCGATTTTCAAGGAGACTGGACAACCTAAAATACTATTACCTAATTTCATTTGTGATCCCATGAAACGTTTAAAATAATCCACAGCTTCATAAATTGCACATATAGGCTACACTATAAATCAAATACAAATACTGACAAACTAGAACTATTGTACTTTTTCTTCTACTTCCTATGAATATTTTAGAAAAGTGACTGACGTTTTGATTCAAGCCACTTTGCTATTTTAGGAAGGAAAAACGACGTTTCCCAGAAAAAAAACTAAAACAGCAATTGCTCAAAGTTACCAATGCTTAAATTAATTAAACAAGACAGCCACCTGAGCGCCTAAAATATCTGACAATCTTTCAAAACATATCTACTGCTGTCAGCACTTAAAAAGAAAACAGGCTGGCCAACTAATAAAATGCAAAATAAACGAAAATAATTTTAACTATGCAATTTATATCCCTTATAGGCTATCTACTTCCGTATTTGGAAAATGTGCACATTCTATGGATGGTTATCTTCGTGCAAGCACACATTAGAAAATTGGGAATATCGTTGAGTCAGACGTTGTCACGAGATGCAAATCAAATAATCTGGCATCTATGAGAAAAATGCAATGCTACTAACACCATTGATGAGAGCCAGTAAGCTTGAAGCTTGGTATTATATGAGAAAACAATACTTCAAGGCTACCCTTTAGAGGGTTATATTAAAGCCAGGTATTCCATATGGCATGACTTGCAACATAATTAGATTCTTGACTTTCGATTTTGGCAATTATGAGCTGTGGATTACTTTTCGCACTAATATAAATCTTAGATTGAAAAAATATATAAACAGGTATGGACATGTAGGCTAAATGCTGGACATTAGGAACATATACATGTTGACAAAAGAAAGCAATCCTTTAATAGTAGAAAATTTGAATTAATACAACCAGGAGTCCATAGTATCGTGCCCCTTAATAGGGCTAGTGTTTATTATTGGCTAGCTAGCAATCAGTGAGCCTACGTGTCAATAAAGCACTTGTAAACAAAATTAGGAATGGGGAAAAATATAAAAAAAACAAGTGGACACGTAACCTTGTGTCCCGTTTCAGCAGCGTGTGTGCTTGTCAACCGGCCGACTTGGAGCGGGATCGAGAGCGGGAGACAGTCTTCTGCCTGACGGGGCTTTTGCTCATGCTCTTAGAAGCAGATTTGGAGTGGGACTTGCTGCGGCTTCTACTGCGGTTGCGACGACGGGAACGGCTGTGCGACCTACTACGAGAGCGAGAGGAGGAACGTTCTCGCCTGGATCTAGAGTGAGATCGAGACCTGGAAATAGAGAAAAAGATGTTATCACAACAATTACAAACTCTTCAAAGTATTATGAAATAAATAGTTTAAAATATGGCCAGCTAAGGACTGTTTCAAAATATTAATTTCATGAATACGTTATCACGTTGTATGCATTCCAGTTAGTTTTGCAAACAAGTAAATATTGAATAGCCTACGGTTAAATATCGCTTAAACAGAAAATGTAGGGGCTTTATAGTAAGAAGATTGTTCGTCGCATTCACAAGGTGCGACTTCACTGCACCAAAAGCAAAAGCAGAGTTTTCGAAAACATGTTTTTGAAACTTACAGTGTGGTCGCTCCACAAAACATGTTTTTGTGCTTTTGAAAGCAAAAACCTCGATCGCCCAAGTGGCGGTGAAGATCAAAGAAAAAAATGTTGTAGATTTTAGGTTG
>JAQGAE010005316.1:0-11410 GCA_034696685.1 Julus scandinavius
GATGGCCACCAGAGTGTTGGACATCTAGTGACGGTTGTGAGCGGCTCAGTCGGATCTGGAACTTCTACCCATATCTGAGATTACCTACTTTTGGACAATCAGTGAGGTCCAGGCCAAGGTCCAGGTCCAGCAGATGTGACGTCGTATATGGATGGATGATGGCCACCAGAGTGTTGGACATACAGTGACGGTTGTGAGTGGCTCAGTTGGATCTGGAAATTCTACCCATATCTGCAAGAATCCACTTCTGGACAATCAGTGAGGTCCAGGTCCATGTCCAGCAGATGTGACGTCGTATATGGATGGATAACATCCACCAGAGTGTTGGACATCCAGTGACGGTTGTGAGCGGCTCAGTCGGATCTGGAACTTCTGCCCATATCGGCGAGAACCCACTTCTGAACAATCAGTGAGGTCCAGGTCCAGGTCCATGTCCAGGCCAAGGTCCAGGTCCAGCAGATGTGACATCGTATATGGATGGATAACGGCCATCAGAGTGTTGGACATACAGTGACGGTTGTGAGCGGCTCAGTCAGATCTGGAACTTCCGCCCATATCTGCAAAAACCCACTTCTGGACAGCCAGTGAGGTCCAGGTGCAGGTCCAGGTCCAGATCCAGCAGATATGTGACATCAAAACAGGGGAATATATGGATGGATAACGTCCACGATAGTGTGTCCGCAAGAGTGTTGGACATCCAGTCGGATCTGGAACTTCCACCCATATCCGCGATGCCGGGAGTTACTTCCGGCTTACTTCGAGTGCAGGTTGTGTCGGGGAACCTTACAAGACGTCGCCAGGACCTTGAGGACACTTCAAGAACTCGAAGCTTGGTCATATCAAGAAACGTTGACCATGTACTACAGACAGCCTTAGTTCTTCAGAGTTCTTAAACAGCAACTGTGATCTCAGAACCGGATCCAGTATTGGTGATTGTCGGATGACCAGTGTGGTCTTGTGATACCAGAACAGATCTAAAATATTCTCCAGTGGACAAGTGTTCTTGAAGTCAACGCCGCTAAAAAGAAGGCAGCCATATCAATTTCAAAGTTTCTGGATCAGCAGTTTGATCATTAGATCTTCACCAGATCAGAGTGTCCATCAGCATCCATGAAAAACAGTGACAAACACAAGTGCTTCAGAGGTGGAAGACCAAGACATCAGTTTCCTGTCACCGCAGTCTGACATCCGGCAACAACCCGCAAACAGCCCAACCGGTGCCTTCAAGACATATCTGGCAAGTATCTGATTGTTTGATCATTAGATCTTGACCAGACCAAAGTGTCCATCAGCATCCATGAAAAACAGTGACAAACAAGTGCTTCAGAGGTGAAAGATCAAGATACCAATGTCCAATCACCGCAGTCTGACATCCGGCAACAACCCGCAACAGCCCAACCGGTGCCTTCAAGACATATCTGGCAAGTATCTGATTGTTTGACCATTAGAACTTGGCCAGACCAAAGTGTCCATCAGCATCCATGAAAAACAGTGACAAACACAAGTGCTTCAGAGGTGGAAGACCAAGACATCAGTTTCCAGTCACCGCAGTCTGACATCCGGCAACAACCCGCAAACAGCCCAACCGGTGCCTTCAAGACATAACCGGCAAGTATCTGATTGTTTGATCATTAGAACTTGACCAGATAAAAGTGTCCATCATCAACCCTGAAAAACAGTGGCAAACACAAGTACTTCTAGAAGTGGAAGGTCAAGACATCAGTTTCTAGTGACCATAGTCTGACATCCGGCAACAACCCGCAAACAGCCCAACTGGTGCCTACAAGACATATCTGGCAAGTATCTGATTGTTTGATCAATAAAACTTGACCAGATAAAAGTGTCCATCATCAATCCTGAAAAACAGTGATAATCACAAGTACTTCTAGAAGTGGAAGGTCAAGACATCAGTTTCTAGTGACCGTAGTCTGACATCCGGCAACAACCCGCAAACACCACAACCAGTGCCTTGCAGACATATCCGGCAAGTATCTGATGCCACCGTATAAATTACAATTCAGAATGGACAGTAGCGGCACGTATGACATTTTCCTGCAACGCTACCATCCATATCTGTACGCGGCTACAAGTCCATCGAACTTCTGCGGAACACCGGTGCCGTTGTACTTTTCCGCGCAATGTCATGATGATGGCAGCCACCTTCAAGGACCGTTGCTACAGCTGGAGACCCTAAGAGAACATGGTCTGATGCCCAAATACCAGTGTACCGATCATTGCCTGTACCCGCTACTGGCTTACGAGAACCCGCTACTGGCTTACGAGAACCCGCTACTGGCGTCTTACAGCCTGCCGACCGCTACAAATCTTGGATCCGGTCATCCGGGGTTGCTGATGTCGAAGAGACGTGACAACCCCATCCATCAAAAACCACCATTTTCTTACATCGCCCTCATCGCCATGGCCATCCGCAATGCTCCAGACCACAAGATCACCCTTAACGGCATCTACAAGTACATTTTGGACAACTTCCCCTTCTATCAGGACAACAAGCAAGGATGGCAGAACTCCATCAGACACAACTTAAGTTTGAATGACTGTTTCTTGAAGGTGCCCAGGGAGAAGGGAAAACCCGGCAAGGGAAACTACTGGATGTTGGACCCCAACTGCAATGACATGTTTGAGAACAATAATTTTAGAAGACGAAAACGGAGGGCCAAGGTTCAGATCAGGCCTGATTTTGGAAGTAGAGTGGACAACGTGACTCCAAAATGTGCTGTGCTACAGGGAGAGGAGGTACTTCCGGAAGTGTCAACTCCTGAAGAAGGGTCAATTCATGAGCACAAAGATGATATCCCTCCTGAAGAAGGATCAATCCATGACTACAGAAGCAATGTGCCTCCTGGAGAAGGGTCAGTCCATGACTACAGGCATGATGTACCTCCTGAAGAAGGGTCAAGAAATAAGTACAGACATGATGTGCCTCCTGGAGAAGGATCAGTCCATGACTACAGGCATGATGTGCCTCCTGAAGAAGGGTCAAGAAATAAGTACAGACATGTTGTGTCTCCTGGAGAAGGATCAGTCCAAGATTACAGGGATGATGTCCCTCTTGAAGAAGTTTCAAGCAATGATTACCAGAAACAAGAACCCCATCCAGAAGGACAAACCAAACAGGAAGTTGTGTCACTATCAAGTTCTGGAAGCTGTAAATCATATTGTGATATCAAACAAGATGGCTACGGTCATTGTGATTCGGAAAGCATTTCTGACAACGATTCTGGGTCTTTGAGGGAGTCAAAGACCCTGGACATATCCACCAAGGTGCCATGTAAAGTGGGGAACTCGCCAAATGTGGGAACTCTGGAAGGAAATTCTGCAAGGATTCCCCAGTTCACCATTGAGAAAATCCTAAGTTACGATCGCCGCAAGCGGATATTCGGCAATGTCCAAAACCCGGAAAACTCAAGTACGACTGCAATGACGAGGAAGAAAATGCACAAGTGCAATAATAACAATAATAATAATAATAATGTCAAAAAGTGTGTTTGTTGCCCCATAGAAATTTACGGGAATGTGTCTTGCGCTATTGCCCGATAGGCCACTACGCTGCATGTTTCACCAATTATTTAGTACAATTTTACAAAATTTTACAACAAATTCAGTTTCACAAAGTGCCTGGGACCATAAACGTAGACATTGACCAATCAAAAGTGTGTAAAAAAAATTAATGTGATAAAAATGTACCATTATGAAAAATACAGGGTATAACTTATGACTACAGGTAAACAAGTTTGGGCATGCATAATAACCACAAAGTGTAAAATGGTACTTCATTTTCAATATTATATCAGATGGAATACAAACATGTCCTTCAATAATCAATATTTAGGGTATGTTTAGGTTTGATAGATATTCTCAATTTGTTGTTTGATGGAAATTGTTGATTATTAATAAGTGCCTAATCAAAAAAGAGATAAAATATTCGATTATTTTAAGGTTATTCTGGTGTCGGATTGTTAGTGTTATTTATTGAGTATTCCCATAACATATATTTTGCTCGAGCATTTGCATTCCTAAATATATTTTCGGAAATGCATTTTTTCAATACACTTATTGTTAAAAAAATTTGTTTAAAAAAAAGCACTATTAAAACATCTCAATTTTGCAATGCATGAAAATTGTGAATCTAAAATTTAAGTACTTTTTATATGTTTTAGATATATTTGTGTATATTTTATGGATTTCTGGTTATTTTCACTTTTCAACACGGGAAATAATAACGTCACATAACAAAAAATAAAGTGTCACGTGTTACATAACTGTTAACACAAAATTACAAATTCAAAGTGTGATGAGATTGTAAAATGGTAAATATGTGCCTTAGCAATAAATGCAAGATGCTTAATTTCAAATTAAATGACCGTTATTTCAAAATAAATGTGAATGCTATAACTAAGAGCATAAGGGTCCTTTGTGAAAGCTATAATTACTTACATAAACATCACAAAAGACTTGACAATGCTTACAGAATGAATTTTTCCACATATGTGTCGCTAAGGGCACCTGTTTTGTTTTTTATTTCATAGAGGTTAAAGTATTAGCGCTGATTATTTGTAGGCAACGCCTTGAAATTAAAAAGTGCTCATAAAATACTATTGCTTTACAACATATACGTTTTACATGAATTCTGTTCAAGACGAAGAATTTTTGAAAAATATCATCAAAAACAAGTTATACTTTTTTATAAAAGCAAACCATGAATCGAGTTCGCCTGACTATAAAATAGTATTTGGCATTAAAATATATAAATCTCATACGAAATTGCAACATTGTTGGGAATTAGCCTAACAGAGAACATTTTTCATCTTACCTGAACCGTGCAGCTAATCCAAATAACATAATTTAACACAAAATCAAAATTCCACAAATCGAAACACTAGCTCTAAAAGCCAACAATCAAGTTCATAAATTATTAAACTCAAATTTAAGCAAATTGCAGTTGTTTTTTTCGTTTTTAAAATCGGAAAATACAGCCAAATCTTAGTTTTTTCAATCTTTTTTTTCATCTCTGTTCCATTTTTTCTCATTTAGTTTTATTCAGAAATTCTGTTTCACTGCACGCTCTGAAATTCCAATTCCCTGCACGCTCTGAAATTCCATTTCTCTGCACGCTCTGAAATTCCATTTCACCGCACGTTTTGGAATTCCATTTCAGTGCACGCTCTGAAATTCCATTTTAATGCACGCTCTGAAATCCCAATTCCCTGCACGCTCTGAAATTCCATTTCTCTGCACGCTCTGAAATTCAATTTCTCTACACGCTCTGAATTTCCATTTCAACGCACGCTCTGAAATTCCATTTCTCTGCACGCTTTGGAATTCTATTTATTTGAATATTGACTTAGCACTGCAAATTGCTATAATCATTATTAACATATGTACTGTTGCATTAAAACGTACACATTTTTTTACAGGAATTCTGTACAAGACTATAAGAATTTTTGAAAAATAACATCAAAAACAAGTTAAATTTTTCATATGAAAGCAAGCCATGAATTGTAAATTGAGTTCGTTTGAGGGGAAAATATGTATTAGGTATCGGTATTAAAATGTATAAATCTTTATGTACGAAAATGCGACATTATGTATCAGACCTATGGCAAGTACAAAAGACAAAATATGAATTTTCAGTAAAAACACGAACAGTTTGAAAAGGCCTTTGGCTCATTAAGCACACCCGCGATCTAAACAAAACCTTAGGAAAAGAGGCTTTTAGATGAAATTGAAATACTCTTAAAAGGGGTGAGGGGAAATCTATCTTCCCCGAGATAAAATGTATCCCTTATTGTGAGACAACAGCTGAAACAACAAGATTTCAGAGACGTTGAAACATACATTGAATAATAAATGAATTTACGCATGAAAGGGCCTAAAACCAATGCTCGAAGACCTAGTTTTGAAGGCACAAATTTCACTTTTAAATTAAAATACTTTCACACTGTACAATTTGTTCTTTAACTTCTAAAGACAACATTTAATACGAATCAAATTTACAGTTTAAATTTTTAAGTATCAGTTTTTAAAGTTTAATGTATATTGCTTTTTTAAATATAATTATCAATATAATATAAAGCATACTCAGGTGAAATTTAAGACATGTACTAGCGTGTGTCAATATGCCTTTAGACAGGTTATGCTTTTAGGCAGGTTCATTTATATACCCGAGTCCCAAATCGGGACAGGAAGATTTTATTCTTTTAGAGAGATTATTCATTTACACAGGATGTATTTAGACAGGTTCTACTGTATCAGCAAATCTTCACAAAAAATCCAAAATCTGAGTTTATTCTTCAGGCCCTAATGCCATGTGGGAAACACGTATATTTGGAAAAAATTAAGTTCAAAATGTTATTGTGCTTTCAAAAACAAAAATTAAACGAGTTTCACAGACCAACAATAAAAACCATTGAAGGAAACCTCAAAAAGCAGAATTCGGTGACGGATCAAAAGAAAAATCTGGTGGCCAGCAATGTACGACTACATCAAAGTCCTAAACCGATCTAGTTTAAAAAAAAAAAAAAAAAAAAAAAAAGTAGGGATTCCTGGGGATCTATATTCGAGTTTCCCCAATGTTTCATTGAAGTAAAATCAACAAACACTTCTAGAGAAACCAAAACTCCATAAAACCCCTCGGCTTCTTAAGATCTTTGAAATCGTATGTTTGAAACATGTTTGAAATTTCGGTTGAATTTCACTAATAAAGACGAATATTCAAACAGTTCACCAAAAAGTCCAAAACAAACGCTACAAACACAGTTTTAGTTGAAAATTGTGGTGACGCTGGTTTAAATCTAATCATAACTGTTCATATAATTATGGTTAAAATCATCACAAACCTCGCTGATTTAGTAAAATAACGTATTTTGACTAAACTTACTAAATCTTGTATTCCTAACAAAATCATCCCAGTTCTTGTGACTGACATCAAAATCATCACAGTTTTCGAGATCGTCATCAAAATCAACACAGTTCTTGTGATTGTCATCAAAATCATCACAGTTCTCGAGATCGTCAACAAAATCATCAAAATTCTTGTGATTGTCATCAAAATCATCACCGTTCTTGTGATTGTCATCAAAATCATCACGATTTTTGTAATTGTCATCAAAATTATCACAGTTCTCGAGATCGTCATCAAAATCATCACAGTTCTTGTGATTGTCAACAAAATCATCAAAAATCTTGTGATTGTCATCAAAATCATCACAATTCTTGTGATTGTTATCAAAATCATCACAGTTCTCGTGATTGCCATCAAAATCATCACGATTCTTGTAACTGTCATCAAAATCATCACAGTTCATGTGATTGTCATCAAAATCATCACAGTTCTTGTGACTGACATCAAAATAATCACAGTTCTTGTGAATGTCATTAAAATCATCACAGTTCTTCTGATTGTCATCAAAATCATTACAGTTATCGTGATTGTCATCAAAATGATCACAGTTCTTGTGATTGTCATCAAAATCATCACAGTTTTCGTGATTGTCATCAAAATCATCACAGTTATCGTGATTGTCATCAAAATCATCACCATTTTTGTGATTGTCTTCAAAATCATCACAGTTCTTGTGATTGTCATCAAAATGATCACAGTTCTTTTGATTGTCATCAAAATCATCACAGTTCTTGTGATTGTCATCAATCAGATAATCATAATCAGTATCAAAGAAATAATCATACAGTGGTCACATAAATATACATTTAGAATCATTTAATATCATTTAAAAATATTAAATTAAAACATACGAAGATTTGTGAAAGACAGTTTCTAAATTTAGGTAAATGCACAATTATGAAAATCCCACGAGAGAAAAATAACTGGAATGTTAATTTTACACGTTTTAAATCGATTTTTAAAAAAACCTCTTCGGTAATAGCAGAAAATAGCTGAGAAAAAGTCTCAGGTATCCAATTATTAATCAGCAAAATTTCATTTTAGGTCTTTGAGACCACAAATGAAGTGTGCAAATTATTTCTTTTATGGTAAAAAGTACCAAAAAAAATCCTTCAAAACCATTTTTTTTAATAAATCCCAGGGTGCAAACTCGAATCCGCTAAAAATGTGATGAGAGATTTCTAGACCTCGAATCCAGAGATCCAAGAATTCAGAAATCCAAGAATCCAGAGGTTAGGCAGATCTTGGATCCAGAGTTATGCTCGAGGATCTTTCTTCATGAGTTCAATATCGTGGTCCAACATTTCATGAACAAGTTCCTAAAACACGTAATATTCAAAAATTCAAACGATCTAAATGCCAAATGTTGGGATCAAATATCACACCATGCGGTTATAAAATCGTTTTTTAATCGGTTGAAATCCATTTCGTAACTAGGGCTCGAAATTATAAACATGTTAAAATTAGTAAAAATCTACATACTAGTTAAAACCTCATTCTCACATTCATGTCCGTGATCCATATGTTATAGTAGTGTTTAAGCACTAAGCATGATCACGGAATGGATTTCATCCTAGCTGAACACAGATTTGGATAAAATTTACTCAAATTTTATCCAATTAGCTTAGGTTGAAATTCGTTCCATGACCACATTTGATTTTTGTAAACTTGTTGTTGGTTAAATTTACATTACTTAAACTACTGGTCACGGAATGGATTTCAACCTAGCTGAAAACAGATTTGGATAAAATTTACTTAAATTTTATCCAATTAGCTAGGTTGAAGGCCATTTCATGACCACATTTGATTTTTGTAAACTAAGCGAAGATTAAAATTTCATTACGCAAACTAGTGGTTATTTTGTGTATATTGTGTTTAAGCGCTAGCCATTGTCACGGAATGAATTTCAACCTAGCTATAATCGGCTTTCAGCTAAGTTGAAATCAATTCCGTGACCACATTTGATTCTTGTAAAATAAGTAAAGATTAAACACGTGGTTATTTTTGTATTATGTGATTAAGCACTAGCCATGGTCACGGAATGGATTTCAACCTAGCTGATAACCAGTTTTGGATATAATTTACTTAAATTGTATCCGATTAGCATGTTTGAAATCAGTTTCATGACCACATTTGATTTTTGTAAAATAAGCGAAGATTAAAATTTGCATTACGTAAACTAGTGGTTATTTTTGGTATATTATGTTTAAGCGCTAACCATGATCACGGAATGGATTTCAACCTAACTGTTAACCAGATTTGGATAAAATTTACTTAAATTGTATCCGATTAGCATGTTTGAAATCCGTTTCATGACCACATTTGATTTTTGTAAAATAAGCGAAGATTAAAATTTACATTACATAAACTAGTGGTTATTTTTGGTATATTATGTTTAAGCACTAACCATGATCACGGAATGGATTTCAACCTAACTGATAACCAGATTTGGATAAAATTTACTTAAATTGTATCCGATTAGCATGTTTGAAATCCGTTTCATGACCACATTTGATTTTTAATAAATAAGCGAAGATTAAAATTTGTATAAAAATTGTATATTATCTCATATTTCTCTTACTACACTTTCTCCGGCTATTTGGAAAAGCCGTTTAGTTGGGGCAGAGTATTCCAGCCCCAATATCTCCCAATTAAGCGGAATCCACTAAACAGACTACAAAATTACTACTCTGGCCTTCTTGGTTTTGGGATTTTTGAGATTTTGTGTCTCGGGCAGATACATACGCACAAGCAGAAGTTGAGAGATGAATTTTTCCCAAATTTCATCTTTATCAGGCAAGCAAAAACAGATCAAAATAGCAGCCATGCAAATCTACAAAAGCAGTTCAGCAGTAAAAAAACCAGTCCACGAATCGCTACACTGTGAGTCATAAAAAAGTAGAACCCAATAAAAAAAATCACAACTTGGTGAAAAATACTTCGATTTAAATTAAATTTGGCATTTACATAGAACAATAGTGTAGGAAGAAAAATAAATTATAAAATGTGGTCAAAATGTTCTCCGGTGGCTTTACGCAAGTCCGGAGTCTAACGCTCCATTCTTCGATCGACGCATCGATTGTACGCCGGTCGAGTTCAGATCAAGTTTTCTAAATTCGTAGTTTCGAGTCTTCGATATTATTAATCTTCGATTTGTAAACCTTTTCCAGGAGAACTCCCTAAATTTTGTAGTCCACCTGATTCGAGTCCAGACCGTTTGGTGGCCGGTGGTTGCGTTCGATGAACCCGTTGCAGCGATTCAAACTGTTTCTCGAGCACGGTCGAGTTGAAAAACGAAAAAATCCGAGATTTGCCTCATGTCCTGAACATGTTTTTTTCATTCCTACACTATTGTTCTATGCAAGTGCCAAATTTCATTTAAATGGAAGCATTTTTCACGAAGTTGTGATTTTTTTTATTGGGTTCTACTTTTTTATGACTCAGTCCACAAATTTACCTCTGTAGAACCCACACCAGCAATGAATTCCATGCAAGGTCCCAGCACCATTTTGTATTTCAAAAACAAACCAAAAATTCACCAAAATTTCACGATAACCGCGTAAAAACATTCAAAAGCGCAAGTTTTATATTCAAAAATGCATTACAGAAGAAAGTTAAGAAGTAACAAAAAAAAAAGTGAACAACAACAACAAAAAGCATAAATTTCAAAATTCCAGAGCCATGATTGGATGCAATGGGCAGTATGCGAGAAAGTGACCATTGGGGGAGTTGGGGAAAGGGGTCCAAAAGTAGAATTACCTACCCTTAAAACCCGAAATTAAGCCAATGGATTGGACCTCATGAGCACCAAGTCCGCATCTACCATTTCTCTAACCAATTCCTGACAACAGAACGATTAAGGGGAAGTGGGGAAAACGATTTACCAGAAGTTGAAATTTTTCTGTCTACTATTTACAAGTTGAGGAGGGTGATGAATGAGAAAAACAGACTTAAAAACGAAAGGACTTACCTCGAACGATGTTTTCGGTTCCCAATTTAAAATGCGTTTGGCTTTACTGGCATCTCCCAAAAGAAATTCCTGATAAAAGAGTAAAAAAATATGCTTAGTATTTGTGGCATGTCATATGCAAATTCGGGAATGTATGGCGGGTCAAAGGTAAACTATGTTAACTATGGACTGTCAATCTTTCCAAGGTCAATCCAAATAAAGTCGGATAAAATATGGATATTAATGAACACAAAGTTGGATTATGTTTGGATACTAATCCAAATAAAGTTGGATAAAGTATGGATATTAATCCATTATTAAGCCATATTAATCCAAATAAAGTTGTATCAAGTATGGATATTAATCCATTATTAAGTCATATTAATCCAAATAAAGTTGGATTATGTATGGATATTAATCAATTATTAAGTCATATTAATCCAAATAAAGTTGGATTATGTATGGATACTAATCCAAATAAAGTTGGATCAAGTATGGATATTAATCAATTATTAAGTCATATTAATACAAATAAAGTT
>JAQGAE010005317.1:0-11408 GCA_034696685.1 Julus scandinavius
TCCGCTAGATGGCAATGAAAAACCCGCGTACTTTCAAAACATTACTCCGTTACGTCACATTTTCCCAGACACCCCCCTCCTCCACGTAACGCATAGTAACGATGGCCATGACCACCCCCCGGGGGGTCAGCGTTACGTAATTTTTGAACGTCCCCTTACCTGCTAATTGATATTTATTTTGTTAAAAGGTGTTTTAGGCAAGTATTCAATGCAAACAATCCCTTTACTCATGTGAAAGGGCATAGGTTTTCTATATTCTCTAGTGTTTGATGATGCTATAGCTGTCAGAACTTATTGGAAACGTGCTTGAAAGCTGGATCGAAAATTCTTAATGGCGTATTTAAGCCGATTGTGAACGATTGAGAAAGTTCCAACCTTCGAATCCTTTAATAGTTTGAGACACTTGCTGGTTCTTGCAATCTGTTCGTTGTTTTTTTTCTGAAGTATTATGCCCCTCTCAATTGGAATTTTTGTCTTGCATCCAAATCGAGGTTAAGTGAATGTTGGAAGTAAACAAGGAATAAACTGCTAAAAGGTTAGTGCCGATTGCTTCCTGGACAAATACGAACGTCGAAATGGTTTGGTCGAAGTTTGCTTTAACGTTAAAGATTCTTGACCAAAAACTGACCAAAACTGCTGATGCAGAACACTTTTAAAAGCAAAGTGGGTGCTAACATGGATCATTTGCTATCTTCGACACTGGCTTTCACTTAATAGCCTCACCACCAATCCCTATAGGATTTATGGATATTGCTGAAATTAAGGTTTGAAAAATAAGTGTTAGGAAAAAAGAGCTGTCCATGAGAGACAGTTTGATGGAAAACGAAGATATAAAAGAAAATGTTCATTTGGCGCTTCGCCATCGTGACAGAATAGGGTTTTTACTGTAATTATGGGCTGCCATATTTTGACGTCTGTATACTGCATGCGAATGAATTGGCAGAAACTGATCCATTAGGCTACTTGCCAGATATAATTCAACGCCATAAAGTAAATGACGATAAAGACATCTTTTTCCACACTGTCTCACCAATGAATGTTATTTAATCGAGAACTTTGACACAATGAACTGTCCCGATTTGGAAGCATGACCAATGCCATTAATAAAACTACTGTATAGTCACTGATTACCACAAAATCTTTAACATAGATTTTTGGTAACCACCCTCCCTCCCCCTTTTAAATTTTAGTATATATAACTTATTTTTATGATTATAGTTATGTATAGAGATAAGTTTATTAAAAGAACAAAGCCAATAGTTTAGAGTGCCTCTCATAATTTTATTACTAATGATAAGTTTTATTTATTTGGTCATGTTCTTTAAAACGTGCACGTTATAAAGATGGAGTGTAATTTATAAAATATTAAATGCCAGGAGACAGTTTTAAGGAAATTTACAAACACAGTTATAGCCTTAAGAGTTTCTACAAAACATAAATGGGCCCATGGTTCAATGATTTAATAACCGATACTTAGGCTTTTCTTTTCAAGCTATGCTAACTTCATAATAAGCAAGGTTTTAAAATGCATTTCCGTTCTTGGCTTATTTTCGCTAATCGAATTCTAATTGATGATTTCCTTGTAATTTTCATTTGAATTAAACGTATCGATTTTTTCTTCGTCCGCTATACTCTCCATTATTTACGCCACTTGTCCATTGCTACATGTTAATTATACGAACAATTAACGGGCAATTATTGTACGCTCTGTTGCTCATAACAGAATAACGCTTATAAGAGAGCGTACCAGGCCACTCTATTTGTAGTTGTGAATCTAAAGATGCTTTGAAAAGACAACGTTAGCCTCTTACATTTGCCATCTATATTAATATAAGTTCCATATGTTTACACAAATAAAAACGCCGTTATGGCTCGAATTTCACACTTAGTAAGATTAAGAGTCATCTGGTCGTCTTGCAAATCATTGGGTTTAAAATGTTAAATAAACGTTGTGGTGCATCCACATTGAAGCAATGAACTCTGCATGTGTTTGCCTAATTACAATTATAATATTATTATTTAGTATGTATTATTAGAGGTTGCATTGTAGGTATAAGCTTATTTCACTAATTTTTGTGTGACAAAAAACATATATTTTTTTCTTCTGGAAACATAAATATTAGGTCAGTTGATTTAAAAGTATGTACCGAAACCGTCCAAAACTTCGAGATATTATCTCAAATTTAATTTAAAGAGAGTCGCACAATACAGGCTATTAAATTTATATTGGTTGACATTACGGTAATGTCTGGACAAGTTTCACTTTAATGTTTAAACTTTATCCTTGCTAGCAAAATAGTGCATTTCTGTTTTTTTTATATTTAATTTTTCACAATTCAATTCAACGCCGTTCACTACAGTCAGCAAATAAATACCATATGGTAGGGGGTCGTACCCAATCATTTAACCAGAATGTTCCTACTACAGTAGCGATTTAGACATCATTTTGAAATTGAATTTTGTCTAAATCTGGACTTTCGCCAGGAAGGCTATTACATCGGCTAATCGCATGCAAAAAGAAGGGCCAATAGTAAGCATCCGTCTTGGCACTCACAAAATTTCATTGTTTGAATTACTTATTCTTGTGAAGGAATTATTAACATTTTAGTTTATTACTTCTATATTTACCTAAAAGCATTCGTAAATAAATCAAGTTAAACATCAGTCTATATACGAGTGCACGTTTCAGCCAAATATATATTTTGGGAGCTGTAGCAACGATGTGCTAATCGATTTGTTATGCAAACACACATAAAATGTATTATTTACATGATTTTTTGTGTGGTTATTATTCTTTGTAGTATCATGCCAATCAAGCTTCGGAATTACTTTTCTCGTATTTGTTGTTGTGCTCGTTTGTTTGGAGGCAAAGTGTATTCTATTCTCGTCCCCACGCCCCATTACCCTATCTTGAAATGAAAAGTAAGTTTTGATGTTATATGAAAATCAGTATATCTGATGCGACTCCTCGCGGGATTCATTTTGACACAGCTCGTGTAAGTTGTACATTGTAAGTCGATTTCCCTCATCTTCTCCATCAGTCATCCTCTGGGATTGGGCCCTCTCTCGCCGTACTCAAGTTAGAGGTAACACAATGCTGGCGCTTATGCAGTTAGTGGGCTGAAAGCGGGTGATGGAGCAATTGAGGGAGTTATAAACTATGAAATCGTGTTATTCTATATATATATTTCTGTGCACTATGTGTGTGCCTTCGTATCTTGAGTGCAGGAGCCCCTCCCCAATGAAGCTTTCTCTCTCTCTCTCTATGAGAAATAAATGTAAGATGATAGTCGAAGGTCTTCACCAATGCTTTCTACTTAATGTGAACTCCAGTGAAGGAAGAAGCAAACATTTCGATTCAGGAAGCAGTAGAAATACATTTTGACTTGTGCTAAATGTGGTTTCTTATTATATTTTCGACGAAAAAAATATGGCGGATGGTGGGGTGAATGGCAGGAAAGAAGATGGTGGGCAAGCCGGGTTCAGCAGTTTGGGTTTCAATTATGTATATCTCTTATATAATTCATGTTTTTTACATTTTGAAAATGGCGCTATTGATACCTATACTACACTGTCTACACCATGTCTGGAAATCCAAACATTTAGGCTGTGAAAGAATTTGGAAATTTCCTGCTCATTAATATTTTCAAAATATTATGCAGCAGACGCAATCTCAAATTAATTATATATGAGTATCGATATATTCAGCTACAGAATTTAATGTTCTGCTACTACTGTCATGGGCTTATATACAGTTTGTGAAAAAATAACATGTTACGGGTTGCATATATATGTATTAATGTTTTTAAGTGCTGGGACGATGTCATCAGATTTTTAACATCCTGCTGTTTGAAATTTTACATCAGCTTGACTTGCTTGACTAATTTTCCAGTGTCCAATATAACATACATCCACGTATTACGCTTCTCTTAAAAACGTCCATGGTTGTTAGAAAATCGAAGTTTTGTTCTGCAGAATGCATGGTTTATTTTGAAAAATACCTCGGAACTTTGTGGTTAATTTGCATGTTATGTGTACGTAAGTAGCAAATGAACATGAAAGCCACAACTGCTGTGACTGCAACGGTGCAGAGGCGCTCCATCTTCATGTAACCTCTTCACTCGATCTTCATGTACCTCCTATAGACGAGGTATTTTAAGCATTTCGCCTGTTAGGTAATTGCAAACTATCCTTCATAGTGAAAGGAGTCCGTGAGCACGAGAGTGGAAAATTGTCATTGAAGTAGATGTAGTATATAAAAATGTGTGATGAAAACATAGAACTCCATGGGGATGAAGTTTGGGGCTATCATTGCCTCATCACTTAAAAACCTAGTGATATATTGACACTTTAATAGCGGTAACATTTGTGGGGATTATAACAGTCGTTTTTGATATCTCAACAAGCATTATGGCGTATCTATAGTGCCTGTCAGGAAATTTAAGCCATCAAGTGTATACTATATTCTGTTGACGATGAAAACAAATAAAAACAAGAAGAAAGTGTCGAAAACAACCTCGTAGTTAGTATGCTTTCACATGAAATGCGATAGCTACATTTATGTCTTAACACACGAGTATAAGCAATGCTTTTGTATCGTTTAAGGCTGATCAACCAGTTTGTTTGACAAAAACGTTTCAGATATTTCAAATTTAATGGTTTTGATATTTCCTAATTCACACATCGCTTCCAGAAGTCATAACTTCCAATTACAAAACTGAGGAAAGTAGTCTCTGTTAGTAATATGCACGTCAAAGTTTTTTACCATAGGAAATGTGTGGGGTCCGAACTGTCTCACGGTTGTCAATACCATGTTTCGGATACATTTCTCAAAATGACGTTAAATCTAATTAGGATTAAACACTTACAAAACAAATTAAGGCGGTCCTGTCATTGCTCATTTACCACAACTTAACCATCATTTTGACAGAGCTTTTAATTGGGTTTGCCACTTTTTGTTTTTGCTGTTGAGAAAAAAAAAAATGAAAATGTCAACTTTGTGCAGTCGTTCAAAATGGTGGGTGACGAGGTGACTTGATAACACCCTCTATTCGCTCTATTCAAGTCACATGTGTAGGGCTTTATAATCTGCAAAAGCTTATTTATGCTCTTGCGTATATACATACGCTGGACAATAAAACGATAGAAGCTTATGTATACTTTTCAATAGAGGATTTTACGCTTTGCACTAAATAACGCAAGAAATCCTTGTTTGACGCATCAGCATTCGTCTGCGTGAAATGAAGTATATGCTTCATTAAATATTATGCATGTTTTCGGTGATGCACACTCTTGTAGTTCAATTAGGGAGCTTATTTTTATATATTATAAAATCAAACGAGGTGAATAATCCGTTACACTTTTATCCACTTTTTTTTACTATTCCAGCATGCAACAACTGCATGCTCCATCACTCCAGCATCAATTACAAATAAAAATGCCTTTCAGAGCGGTGTCCTATACGCAAAGTATACTTATGTTCATGATGATGACATTATCGCCATATTTAAAGCGGTCGTTGTCCTAAGCTTTATGTCTGAAGGGTATTTTGCCATTGACGTGGGTTGTCTCATTGGTTGTGAACTGTTGAAGGGTTTAAATGTGTCTAATGCCAGAATGAACCCAGACATTGATTGAAATGGGAAGGGGGTCCTTATCATGTCACTTAGTAACAAGAATGGAAGTGGCAATGACCATGGTTAAGGACATGATTATAGACAGCCCCAGAGGAATATCTTAAGTTGGCCATTACGAATGTCCTAGCTAAGGATGCACTAGAGTAGACAGATGGCTAGAGAGGGATTGAGTTGAGACAGGGGTAGATTGGTTACCCTTAAAATACTCAGTAGTCCTGCTTGATTTCACATATCCAACCAGAGAGAAAAAAATCAAATCATTAAATTAGAAATGTTGAAATGCTTCAGTTTTAATTTAAAACTAAGCAATTTTAGACAGCCCTTCAAAAACATTTTCAAATTTCACAATTGTTATTTATAGTCTATTCGGGTTGAAAATATATAAAAACAATTCCTTAGTTTGAGGTTGGTAAACTCGTCATTTCTCATGAATGTGAAGAAAAAATGATTTATGCGAGCATAATAATTATTAACGTGAAAAATCGGTTTGGCACCAGGGAGATGTTGGAAGTGAATTAGGATGCTTATATTTATGATCAGACATAAATTGAATGTTCGAAGTTAAGAAAACACTTAGCGACGGACAATTAATTCAGTTCTTTGAAAATTGGTTCCTTTCGAGGTAGAGATAATAACTTCATTAACTCCGTTAATTATATGCGACGAATGTTATCGCTTCTCATTCTATAGCAGTTTTTTCTGGGAATTGGTAGAACAACAACGACAAGAGCTTCTGCTTTTGTTTCATCTGCAGTTAAAATTGATCTAATAATGCAATTTTTCCTCTTAAAACACTTAGACTGATTTACTGTAGCTAACAATGCATAATAGGAAACAAGGGCCTGTAAACTGAAGAAGTTAAATTTTTTACTATGCATTGCAAAACCTTCCTCAAGTCAAGTCAAGTCATGCCATACAGTAGTCTCCTTTCTTTGTAAGATGGTTTGTTATTTGTCTATAGTGTCTAGGCCAATTAAGTGAAGTCCTGGTTTAATGTAGATTTAAATTTTTGAAAATATTAAACTATATTTAACTGCTGTTTGGTTAATGCGTGATCTCGACATGCTTTACTCTACATTACTGGATACATGTAGTATCCGTTTTTCAAGTGTCATTCCATATATGAGAATCACTTGTGTGCCTTTGTTGTTTTGTAAAATGATCCCCATATACAGTAGAAGTCCTCTAAGGTAATATGGTTGGGACCGGGTGCTTAATATTAGTTTAGAGGGATTATTAGATCAGAGGGAGATTAGATTGACTATGGGGCCGGGTTGGGACCAGCAGTATGTATTAGTTTAGAGGGGATATTAGTTTAACGGGTATTATTTTAGACGGGTTCTACTGTAGTCAAGTTTAAAATGTACACTGTGAGTCATAAAAAAGTAGTAGAACCCAATAAAAAAAATTTGGATGTAAATGAAATTTGGCATGTGCATAGAACAATAGTGTAGGAACAAAAATGAATTATAAAATCTTCTTCGGTGGCCTTTACGCAAGCCCGGAGTCTAACGTGCCATTCTTTGATTGACGGATCGATTATACGCGAGTCGTGTTCAATCCAAGTTTTCTTAATTCGTAGTTTCAAGTCTTCGATATTATTAACCTTAGATTTGTAAACCTTTTCCTGGAGAACTCTCCAAATTGTGTAGTCCACTGGATTCAAGTCCGGACTGCTTGGCTTATAAGTGCTTGGATTCCATGAACCGTGGCGTTTCCCGTTGTAGGCTCACCGTTTTGTTCAAAAATGAAAAAAATTCCAAGATTTATCGCATGTCCGGAAGAAGTTTTTTGTTCCTACACTATTGTTATGTGTAAGTGCAAAATTTCATTTAAATCGATGCATTTTTCACGAAGCTGTGATTTTTTATTGTGTTCTACTTGTTTATGACTCACAGCGTATACGTGTATATAGATGCAAAATCTATTCGAACAGGCAATTATATACATCTAATTTATGGTCTAGCCATATATTTAAATATATATAAAACCCATATATATGTATACGTTGCCCATGTATGGTTTTTCCACCCGACGACCAGCTTCCTTCTAAAAAGGATATTTTATTTCACATCCGATTTAATGACAATGGGATGATTCTCACTTTTATTTGACTTTTTCTTTGCGAATTACCCTTCTATTGACGCTGCAATAGAGCAACCCTCTACATTATTTCCTTACTTATTTAGCATCATTCCCCTCCACGTAGGATTTTCGGTTAATTCATTCATGCATGGTGATTTCTGTGAGCGAGGAGACATATTTTAGAGGAGCCAAAGGAAAAAAAAAAAAATTCCCCTCCATATCCATGGTTAGAGATGCACCAAGATGCCTTTCTTACATGCATTTTTTTTTAAATGAATGACGACCCACAGAGAGCGCGAGAAAAGATGCTTTGAATATATAATGGCTGTTAAAAGAGACTAATTAAGTTCATTATCTTAAGCCATAAATTGCATCTGCAACGCGAAAAGCAATTTATGTCCCGACGCGTTGTTATGTCCCATTCTTGCTCAACCCTCCTCCTTTCATTATAATGTTCACGTGTGAATTATAATGTGGGCGTCCGAGTGATGATAAAAGGACCGACAAAGCGAATGCCTGCAGAAAAGGACATTTGCCATTCATCACCGAAATCTTTTGTACATCATGTGACTGCTAGGAGATAAGATATACCTAATTGTAGGTTAATTTATGACGATAATGGCGATGACGAATATAAGGTATGGCGATATGGAAGCTGTAGCATCTTCCTGCATCTTTTTTCACATCTGGAATGCATCTTAGAGATGCTAACTTTTGTACAGTCAGGGAAAAAACGGTTATCTATTTTAGTCTCTGGTAAATCTTAGAACATTAAAATTTTTGGTTTTTCTCTTTTTTTATATCATTGTTTATTACCTGGGAATGGGCGTGTGCACACCAAAGAACATGCGAATTGTGGATAAGGAAAAATCTAAAAAAAGTTTTTGTAAGTAAGGATGTACTTTGAACTTTCGGATAATGATACGTTTCTAGGTTAGTTTTATTGTTCTTAACTACAGTGTTGGGATATTTCTGAAGAATTTTTGAAAATTTGACATTCATAAATCGTCTGTACATCAAAGAAAGTCGACGGAGTTACAATCACGTGTCATGACGCATTACGAACGCACATTTTAAGGCGGCCCTAATGTCATGCTGGCAATGCCATAATTTTAAGAAAATATTTTAGCTCGTATAACTGAAAATAACTTGAAAAACTTTTTTGGCTTCGTGTAATCAAGAAAGTTCTTCCAGACGACTAACATTTTTGTAAAATTTTGCAATGCCCCGGACTCCAGTTAATTATAGTACATGTATTGTTCCATACCTTAAGTTGCATAGTTATAAAATCTGAATAGAAAAATGTGTTTGCAATTACACGAATTCATTTTCTTTTTATGCTTAAAATTCACATACAATTTATGTGTACAGTTTTAGAACCTTAAAATCGATGAACAAACCATACTTTTTGTTTGCTTTTAAGGCTGGTAATAATTATATAGCAAATAAAAAGATATAAGCTGCAATATAAATGTTATAGACATCAGTTATACGATTTAATGTTGTATCAGATTATTTGTTTGTTAAGAGACCTTGCTATAGTGGTGCTACTTGAACATACTTTTTATGTAGCTTTTTTTGCATCGTATAGTGATGAAAGGATTGGCTCTTCAACTGTTGTACATGACCGCAGCATCCTCGACTGAAAAGATCAAAAGGCAACGATTTAAAAGCAATGAAAGAAAGCAGAATATGAATAATGGTAGTGTATGTAAGGAAAGCCTTTTATCCAGTCATCGACTCAGATAAAACATTTTATGCAAATAAGCGTGTGTGCAAATTCAAATTCTACTTGTCATATCATATGCTGGCGTGTTGTTTTAAGCCATGTCAGCCATTCAGAATATAGACTACATCTTTGCAGCAATTTGACTATTTTTCATGACGTAGGCTTAGGAATGGGGATTTCGGTCTCTGGTGGATCAAATGTACAGATTCTTTGAAAGGACAAGAGAATTTGGTCGATATGCTAAAGCAAAAGGGTCAGTGCTTGTGTATGGTACCTAATGCCTATTTGAGATTGATCGTGTTCGATCCAAAAATGACTCATTCTTGTGTGCAAAATCCCGTCACATGCTGAAGACCAATCTGGATCATCAGTGGTTCAAGATATAAAACTAATTTATTGGAAAACGTCATTGGGGTTGACGAAGAATGACGTGAGCCTTTCTCACACTTGTCGATCATCAGTCAAATGCTTCCTACATTCTGACTTTTCTGGATTTTTCATTATCTATCTTGGTTTGGTACATTTCCATTTTTTAAACCTAATCTGTAAAGACCAATGTTTTTTTCAAAGATATTGAGTAATAGCTAGAGGAGAGAAAAATAATCGATTTATAGATTAGATTACCCGGGTAACGAACTTGAAATTTAATAAAATGTAAAAATAAATAAATGAATGAGCGTAGAATAATTTGTGATTTCAGGAATAGAAAAATGTTGTTTTGTTCCAAATATAATTCCAGTTATAGATCCAGAATATAGTCCAGTTAGTGATGATTTTAATATTGCTATTATGCTGAGTGTTGACAAAATTAATACCCTTGTGAAGGACAAACTGTAACATTGCATTAAGGATTATAACGAATTTACAGTAGAAATGGTTATAAGTAAGGTGTTACACTCACAATGTTTACAACTATAGTTTTCTTATATTAAATCTGTTTAAACTTATTAAACTGTTTTTTAATACTACTATGATGTGCACAAAATTTATGTCAATGATTTTTTTCTTAGAATTGCATGATTTGATAACAAAATTTATCCACATTACATCACTAAATTAAAATAAGTAAGGAAAATTCTTAAGTTTTCCTGTTATTGCAGTGAAAAAATAACTATTTTTAATCATAGAGTATAATATAATATTAATCACCATGTTTGTGAAGCGTATATTCAGTAACCCTGAAATGCTATCATTAAGCGTATATTGTTATCATACTTAAAGTTTGCCTATCGGGGTTTTTTCCAGTTAAAAACAAGCAAGTATAAAACTGGCATATTTTCTTTCATTCAAAACACCAGATATTGAATACAGTTTTTCCCCTAAACATATACACATTAGAAAATTATGTGAAAAACAAAATTACAGGGCACAAATGCTGTTTATTTTGCTTTACATTAGCCAATGGTGGATGCTAAAACTTGGTATTAAGGGGTAATTCAGATCCCATCTATTAAGGTCAATTATTGTACCCCTGAATAAGTCTCTAATAAGTGCATTCATTCAATTTTGCTTTAATAGTTCCTTGTTTAAAAAGGTGGAATTAGTCAACTTATTGCAAGAAATTTCAGCAAAGCACAATACAAAAAGAAATACAAAATTGAATGAACATACGAATATAAATTTGCCATTGAAATATTTCTAATCTAAACGTTCTATGTATATGACGTGACCCATAATAATATAAATCATAATGGAATGCTTCATAAACTACAATAAAATATCACCTAAACTGGGAGAAATTATGTGGTAATTAGCAGGATTACACAAAGCATTTACATTAATTTGCACGACATTGTGACATTTTTGATTTCCGCTAAATTTATGCGGATGCATGTCGTTATTGCGAAGTTGTCAGTTGTTAAAACTACATGATTATAAAGCAGGAATAGCGTATTTGTCTCAATCATATTTAAGATACGGTAAAAATTGGACACTATGGGAAAACAACATTGTAATGC
>JAQGAE010005318.1:0-11407 GCA_034696685.1 Julus scandinavius
AATAAATTCCATTAACAAATAACCATTTTATGATTTTATAAAGTTGGCTTACTTTTTATTGGCCCACCCTGTATACAGCCTTATGTATTACTAGTATATATTATAACCTTATGCATTGCAATATTAGTCCAATATGTGTATCCCCTTTTATTGCAAAGCAGCTTAAAATGTATTGCAGTATATAGCCAATGTATTGTTTTGCATCTAAGTATGTATTGCAATGATATTCAAAATCGTTTTTTGCAGTATTTTCATTTTGCATAGCCCTTCATATTGCAGTGAAGCCAATATAAAACGTGTATAGCAAAGTAGCCTAAGCAAGTATTGCAGTGCTTTGTAGTGAGTCACAACATATATGTATATTCAACTTTAATCAAGGGTCGGAAAACCATAGCTCATAGATCAACCCCGTTTGCTGTGAAATTTAAGGTGGTCACTACCTACATGTAAAATGAAATTATACATCAATACACATAAAAATACCCACATTGTGAGGATCCCCTGGGATTGGGGTCAAGGATGACTCCCGAGGCTCTGCCCGGCCAGGTATGCGGAGCACGGAATGCGGTATGCTGGGTATGTATGTATGTGTTGGCATGTGACAGGTATATGAAAAGCGCCCTCTCTGTTGCTCTGGGCTCGTTAGCAATGCCAATACAAGGTTTGCTGGGAAGTTTGGGTCGAGAGAGAGGGCAGTCCGGGTTTTGGGGTGAACCAGGTCGTTCACCTTAGTTTGGTTGCACGCACGAGCTCGGGCTCAGATGTTTTTTATATTTATTAATAAGACCTGCAAGTTGTCGGGTGATGTACGTTTTTGCTTTGTTTTTACGGTTCTTTTACAAATAAATAGTTTCTCATACTCGCGTCTGCCCGGCTGTTTTCTCTGTCGTCGAGTGATTTGGCCCCTTCGGACTTAACAACATATTTAGCATTTTTACAATAGAGAGTTTGAGCATGTTTTCCGTCTTTCACCTATGTACTTTAAAACGTTAACGCCAAAAAAGAACAATGCGCATGTGCACCAATTACGATTAGTTAGTTTGTTGTACCTCTCGAGTCAAAAAGTTCTGGCACAATAACTGGAAACGGAACACACAAAATGTTGTTTAAACACTATTATTTTCAAAGAATTGTTTTTCTGCAACAACATATTTCTGCCAGCGTTTGTACAATTGTTCAAAACATTTTTGAAACCCATTTTTAGCAACCTCTTTCAATGCAATCGTCGAATTTTTAATAACATCGTTTTCATCAGTAAGCCGTCAGCCCTTTAACAATTCTTTCATCTTTGGAAACTGGTAAAAATCACATGGGGCCAAACTTGATGCATTTGCAGATCGACTGTTAAAATCGCATGACAACTTCCGTGCGATATGCCCACAACCTCGGCAATACCATCAATTGATGGCGACGATCACGCAGAATTGTCTTTATCACACGTTTTACAATGTCCAAAATCAGCATGGTGCTTGGCCGACCACTTTCATCGTCGTCCAAAGAATCTTGAGTATTGAACCTTTTGTGTCATTGGAAAATAGACCTCCGTAACATTGTCTGGTCACCATAAACTTTACAAATCATTTCACCTGTTTATGTTGGGGTTTTATCCAATCTGTGGTGTGAAAACTCGACACCAATATTTAACAATGATCAATTAAACACGCCAGGGCACATGGTACAATCTCTTTCACGTGGACCATTCCTTGTTTTTAAAGAGGGGATACTGGCAGACTTATTACTACAAACTCCCATTCTTGCCAGCCTTTCTTTTGAAATTATAAGCTTAGTGCCAGAACTTTTTGACTCTAGAGGTACATGTATTTAGTGATTTAGCAGGTCACGTGATACAAAGAGGGAAAAGAACAAAAAAATGTAGTTACATTTCTATGATAAACTAGCAAGGTTATCCTTTAAGGATAACTTAAAACTACAAGTAATTAACATTCTGATCGCACATGCACATTCTTTAAAAACCTGTTTTGTAATCTCTTTCACATTTTGCTATTTCAACAAATCTCTTTGTGGGATTATGAGATCTCATTTCACCCTTAAGACCTAAAGCATTTCCAGTCTGGCTCATCCCAAAAAAAAGCTTTTTAACCTCATAGAAAATACAGTGGGTAAAAAAGAATTGGCAATTGTTGTTTTCTTGAAATATCACAAACAGTAATAACTATATCAGGATGAAAACACCTTTGATTTGTACACACTTGTACTTTGCAAGGAAATATGCAAAGTGAATTTTAAATGACCACCAATGTATCAAGACAAATGATGAAATAATTTCATAGGTCAAAAAAGTATTGGAAATTTTAAAAATGTATGCATTTCATGCCGATGAAAGTACAAAAACAAAGAACTCATCCATCATAGTTTAGTGCTTTGTACATTTTACTGACAATTCAGGTCTGTGTTGACAATGTCTTCAGCATTTCCATCAAAATCAAAAAAGGTTCCACTTCGTTTTGTTAAGAATTCAAAAATTAACTTATGCGGAAATTGGAAAACAGTTCTCAGTATCATAAAGAAATATGAAACATGGGAAAAGCTAAAAATAAACAAAGAGTAGGACATCCAAGAATATTCACTGAAAAAGAATGACGCGGCATTGTTAGCAAAGGGCAAAAATCTCCAATAACTAGTGCTCAATACAATATGCACTTAAATTGGATTGATTTGTCAATATATTAGTAAGTTCATCCAAATTAAACTAATTACCCTAATTGAACTCAATATTGGCAAAACGTAATTTCCAATATTGGTATATATTGTAAATATATCAGAATGTTAACATAGTGCCGTTTTTTGCCAGTATAGTATTACAATCAATGGACCTATATTGGAAAAAATGTATGCCCAATATTGGTGAAAGATAGGATCTGTTCATTATTTTGATTAGCCCATTATTGGCCCCAAAACAATATTGGGGATATATAGGTTATGATTTATTAATTCAATGGCTAATCAAATGACAAATAGATTACCGATATTTGATCTTGAATGATTTTGTGTTAATTCCAACATTATCAAATAATTCCAATAATTTCAAACACAAGGTGGTTTATAATGCCATTAATAAAAATGATTTTTTTTGCCATTTATCTTCAATTTTAAATAATTACTCCAGCTTAATGAACTGATATTCACAATGATCATAATTAAAAACCCTTAACCATAATTTTTGAACATTTTTTATTTTAACAAATGTGGTTAATTATAAATAATTTTTAAACATATTTTTATGAAATAAAATGTTTTTTTAATGGATACATGCGAATATTAAGAATAACAGGAATTCAATGTTGTTAATATTTATTCAGATTCCATGTCTTATTGGTTCCTCTCAATTATGTTCACCCATCACGATCTCCAGCTCTTGCTAAAAGTTGTGAAATTCGTTCCTTGATGATGTAATTATTCTCTCCATATTGTTTATGTATTGCAGCTGAAAATAAACATGTATCCATGTAAATCAAGTTTAAATAATTACAATTTCAAATCTAGCTTTGATTATAGCTTACTGCAATAATTCACCAAATATGCCACTTGCAAGCCTGAGGTCTTTAAACAACTTTTTTTCTGTCTTTCACACAAGCTGAAATTCAAAGCTACTTGCTTTGAAAATGTAGGTTAAACATCATGTTCTTTGTTAGTGATTTTACATCATTTCCATCAGTTGAAGCAGACTAATAATTAATCAAAAATATTTTTAAAATACAATATATAAAATAAAATATACACAAGGGCAAGTCAAATGAAAGTGAGCCAACCCACCCCAAGAGAAAATGTTTTGGTCCATTATCTGCAACTCATGTGCATAGCAAAGAGACAGCTCTCATTTACGAAAGTGATATGTTGTTGTGAGGATAAGTTTTTTAATGCTCTCAAACAGTGGGTTGAAAACAGGTCCTGCTCATTATGGACACTCCAAAAGAGGAACAGCGTGGTGTGGTCCGATTTTTGACAGCTGAAGGCATTTCCTAACACAAAAGTAGTCGTCGTATGGCTGCTGTGCACGGCGAACATTGCATTTCATTGGCTACCTGGAAAATTAAAGCAGTGATAATCTTGCTACACGACAATGCTCGTCCCCACTTTGCTAATCTTGTTTGGGGAAAACTGGAATGGTTCAAGTGGGAAATACTGCAACATCCACCCTACAGCCCTGACCTATCTCCTTGTGATTTCCACACAATTTTGAGCAGTTGAAAAATCGGCTCAAGGAAACTCGATTTATGTCAGATGATGACGTGAAGAAGTCAGTTACAGACATCCTAAAGCAGCTACATCAAAGGACTTTTATGGAAGGGGAATCACGCGCCACGTTAGTCAGTGGGATAAATGTCTGAATGCTCATGGCGACTACTTTTAAATAAAGTACTCAGTTTGTCAGATATTCGCATTGGCTCACTTTCATTTGACTCCCTCTTGTATGTAATATACAATATAAATACAAATTTTTTAATAAACACTAACCAGCTTTGTTGCCCTCTCTTGATCGATCAATTTTTATTCCATAATTGATGTTTTAAAATTTAGCAATTCGAAACATAACCTCAATTGTCAAATATAAATGCTGTGGTCAATAAAATGTTGAAACCCATATGGCTCTACTTCTTAATTTAACCAGTTACCATCATTTATACAACATATTGCATATCATTTTTGAGACAATCGATTAATATAAATACATGACAGGTATTTCACGTCATAGTATATACATATAGCTAAAAGTCTAAGCTACATAAAATTTCAATGATCAAAACATGAAAATTTACATACCTTGATTATACAACATTATCTGTTAAGTGATAACTGATGTAAATAGGGATTGTTCCCTAAAGAAATGTGCAAGTGGTACTTAATTATTGGGTTTGGTGATTCTAAAGATGGCAGACATTGCCATCTTGGTTGTCAAAATTTAACTGCATGCATGTATTGAACATATATTATTTTTACAATTAATTTAGCATATTTTATTTTTTAAGTATTACTTGTTTACAATTTTCATACAATTTGTCATTTTATTTACAGAATATGTTTTCATTTTTGTAATAAAGCCATTCAAATCTTTAAAATACTTAGTAGATCATGCAAATCAGTTTTAATAAATTAACAAACTAATCATTAATTAATAAAATTTACTAATGGCACAGCGTTAGCCATTAAGCTTTGGCTATTGATAGGTTAAATACTGAACAGTTTGGGTTTGTTAGAAATTACATACAATAACAAAAATCACCCCTACATTGGCCAATAAGCTTGGGCCAATATCGGTCCTATAATGTTATCAATTATGTAATTTTTATCCAACAATGGCAAATAAATTGGGCTAATATAGGCCTGCTATTGAATGAAAAAGTGCTATATAGGCCCAGCATTATCTAGTTAGCTTGGTCCAGTATTATCCCAATATATAGGTTTTGTTGGCCAATGTTTGCCACTTTAACAAATATAGCTCCATTATTCAGCAAATTGAGGTTCAATATTGAGTGCTACTTGGGTAGAAGGAAATACAGTGAGGGAAAAAAGTATTTCAACACTTTATGTTTTGATAATAACTGAATAAATACATAATTAATCATAATTCAAATAGTTTCTGCAAATTGCAACATGAAATTTTTAATATACGAGGTCTGGCTATTAAATAACGAGAGTACGTGCACGGAAGACGTCCTAGAGGAGTTAGGGGGAAACGAATGCAGCGTTGGATAGCTGGAAGTCTTCTATTCCAGTACGAAAACACGTTTTTGTTGCTGTAGTAGTTTTTTCTATGGAGGTTAGAAACGTGTTTTTTTCTCGTGCCTATAACAATGAAAAACAAGTCGTGGATATTGCATCAGGACAACGCACCTGCCCATAATGCGCTGTCTGTGAAGCGTTATTTAGCTGCTAAAGGCACTCCAGTGCTCGAACACGTGCCGTACTCGCCTGATTTAGCACCCTGTGACTTTTTCCTGTTTCCGAAAATCAAATCTGCCTTAAAAAAAAAACCGGTTCGAGTTGATGGAAGAGGTGAAACGAAAATCGTCGAAGCTATTAATGCTCTTATAAAAGAAGACTTCCAGCATTGCTTTGACCAATGGAAAAACAAATGTACCGGTGTGTGGCGAGGGGAGAGGATTACATTGAAGGGGAGCATTCGATTGTAAAATAATTTTTAAAATAAAACTCTTTTTCATAAGCAGTCTCATTATTTAATAGTTAGACCTCGTATTATAATTTATAAAGAAAAATTCTAAAATAAGAGAAGAAAAAGTGTTTCAACACAATCGTCAATTGGTGTTTATACAAAAGAATATCAGCTTTAAAGAAACTTAATATCAACAATTACCATTTGTAATCATCTCGCATGGAGTAAATTAATTTGTGGGTTACTTCTGTGTCCATTTTGGCACAATCTTCCTAAATGATTAATTCGTGTTCTTTTTTGTTGTTAATTTCCTTTTTCTTATTTTCTTGTCCAAAATGGCTCAAGTATTTTCTATTGTGTTCAAGGCAGGCGATTGGGGAGGTGTGTTAAGTTGTCTGCTGAGATTATACAGCATTTATTCTTCTGTTATCCTGTTACCAAAGGTCTCTCTGAGTCCTAATTTTGATGAACTTTCCAACAAGTTATGGCGAAAAATCTCAATATACATCATAGCATTCATGGTTCCATCAATAATTGCTATTTTACCAGTTCCTAATGCTGCCATACATCCCTAAATCATTACATGTCCTCCGCCATATTTAACGGATGCTTTCATGTTTGCGATCCAATGCAGTAATTATTATGCAGGGTTTGCAATGATACTCACAGTATAATGAGGGAGGTTTGGGTGGGGGGGGGGGAGAATTGTTTGGGGTGGCTTGATGGATCAGCAAGGTCATTCGGTTGTTGTTTTTCACTTTGAAATGGTAGATTTTTTAAAATTAATAAACAAGTTTGAAAAATGTCCGTTATTTTGCACATGCTACCAGTAGGTGGCAGCATGAGATAGGCAAGTTGTGAGTGCAAAAATTCAAATCATAATTTAATTTTAAAAAATCTACTATTTTAAAGTGAAAAACGACAATCGAAAGCAATTGCTGATTTATCAAGCTATTTTTATTTTTATTTATTCTCTTTTTGTTTGGCTGTGAGTGCCTTTGCAAATTTACCCATTGAAAGGTATAGGGGTTGTAATCCCCTTTAAGCAAGTAATTGACTACCTATAAAGGGAGACTTTGCAACTTCCCTAAGCGTCACTCACTGTAGTTCCAATGAGCAACTTTAGATGTCCAGAACGAACCTTTGTTTCTGTTGTACTTGTTTCATTCTTCTTTTGGACGATTTTATACACTGTCTTTCAATTTTAATGTTTTCGCAATTTTTACAGTTTGATTTATCTTGTTCACATCACATTACAACACGTTCATGCACTGCTTGGGACAATTAACTCTGTAGTTTTAGTTGCCAGGACATTGCAATGATGATTTAATTGGCATTGCATTCACTATTAAATAGTGTCAGCAAGTAAAGAACTAAATTATTAGAATATTTATTGACCAAAGTACAAACAAAATGGGAAAATAAACAAAGTAAACATATGTGAAAAAACACAAGTGTCTTATTTTATGTTTTGTCTACCTTGACGCATAGTGTTTTATTTTTTTTTAAATTAAAAAAACACGTAAAAAGTCTTGATTTCGTCTACAAGCTAGCCTTTTTACAGTGTACAAATTATCAAGTTTCTGTAAAGACAATATTGTTTTGCATGCTGGATGTACACTATTATTTTGTTTAAAAATCATGTAATGGTTTTTGTTTAAGTATACTTTTTCCTCATTCATTTTACTATGTGTGCGTAGTTTATTTTATGTTCATTGTTTCATGTTGAAATTTGTAGAAAGTGTCTTGATTTTAATTTCTGTCAGTTACAATTATATTGCTTAATGTTATGTATTGATTTAGTTATTTAAAAAATTTAAGGTGTTGAAATATTGTTTTTCCTCAATGTTTATCTAATTCACTGCATATATGTCCTTCAAATTTTTCTCGATTATTACTATAACTTTTACGGATTTTTTAACTGTGTCTCTTCATTTTCAGTCTTTGGCTACCCTGTGCTCTGTCGAATATAGACATTCTGCGATTTGTTGTTGCATTTTGTCACGCTGCATCCATGACTTTTCTGTTTTAAAAACGATTTCAGAATTCGGCTAGTAACGCTTGTTTTTGTTTTTCTTATTCTGCTTACAGGAGCGCCATTTCAACGACTTGGCTTGCTGAGCAGATGAGCAAAAACCCGGAGATTGCGCAACTCGTAGTGGAAAGATATGTCGACGCTGACGGTAATTACTTAATATGTACAAAACACGACAAGTCTGTACAAAACTAAACTCTAGTTTCGTTCGGACTTGTTTGCACGTAGTACAGACATGTTAGCATGTCGTCCAGTCTTTCAATTGATTATTCTACAATCAGCATAAAAATGCCATATTACGTAGTTGGCGAAGGGTGACATCACGCAATTAAACCTTTCTTGAAAGTCCCATCCTTAAGGCTAGGCGCACTTGTGACTTTTTTCACAAAAGTATCTTTCAATGGGATCTCGTGCACTGTGGAATTTTTAATCTGCAACTAAATAATTGACCCGGGTTCAATTTCTGAGTGATTTTATTTCTCAAAACTTGCTTGTTGTAACGACTAACAGGTTTTGGGTAATCAAAAGCGGAAAAAATAGCTAGTGCTGTGCTTAGCCGAACATGTAGTTGCGTTCAAAAAAGTTGCTAGTGCGCGCCTAGTCTAAAGCTGCCTACTTCATTCAAAGACTGTCCCTATTTAGAGATTGGAGCATCTGATAAATGAAACTAGCAACTTGTAGTTTTTTTTGTCTAGACGCTATTATCTGGTCGTCGAGACTCATTTCCGTTTGCACTGGAAAGGCCTGTCATAGGCTCATGGGGTTATTCAAGGAGCAACAGAGTGCTGCATTCCACCCCTAAAGTGTCAGCTACCATTGCCGCAAATATTTTGCTGCTACCCAAACACTCTTTCTGCAAATATCCAGGAGCATTGGGACTCATTGGGACTCCTTTTTCTAATTCATGGGCTAAAGTTCAAGGCATAAAACTGTACTACACTTGAGTGCAAAAAAATCGACTCACCTGCATGAATCAAGTAAAAGTATGTTTTTCTCAGCAACCAAATGTCCAATTTAAAATTGTAAAAATGTGATGTGTAGACAATTTATTCCTCTTTATAATTCGCCTAGTTTGCATAAAATTCCTAATGCATCATTGCGGCAAAAAATGTTGAACTTAAAGCAACCCAAATTTTCATTATTTATGCCATGCATATGCATCGTTGTACCCCTGTGGCTACATGTGTTTCTGAATGCAATTTGATTATCAGAGCTTAATGAAGACATATCCAGACATTTTGTTAATTAATGGTTTCTTGATAAAATGATCACTCCACCAAAAGAAGCCGCACGAGTTGTGGGCTATTCTCCAAAGAAATTCGGCAGAAATCCTTTTCCCACTAGGCGAATTATAAACAGGAATAAATTGTCTACAAAACACATTTTTCTGATTTTAAATCGGACATTTGGTTGCTGAGAAAAACACATTTTTACTTGATTCATGTAGGTGAGTCGATTTTTTTGCACTCAAGTGTATACTGAAAATGGGAAGAAGCATGAAAGATACCTTGTATCTTTTAATAAAATACCTCTCATGGCCCTGTTTTGAGCCTGGAAAGGCAGGTACGCACCAGATGCGAAACAAACGCAATTTCTGTAAACTTGCACAAACGTAGAGGCCACACCAAAAAAAAAACATTTTGAAAGGGAGCTTGATATTTTCTGGTCATGGCACTCTAGACTTGACGCCAGATGATGATTGCTTTGGAAAGCAAGTGGTATTCTAAACCCTTCACACACTACACTAACATTGTGTAAAATGTGCTAGGGACCTCATCAAGCAGACAACGGAGAACATTTGATGCCATTACACAGAGAAAAATACCAGCGCTCGAGCTAAACAACACTGTGTTTATAAAAATATCGACTGCAAAGCAGACGACGCCTTGTTCTATGGGTATACAAACTGGTTCATAAATTCGCTTGAAGTGATTGATTTTCCTAATTTAAAATTAAATAAAAAACGCAGTACTAGCTTTGAAGATGTAAAAGAATATTCATTTACCGACGTGTACTGAAATGTCCAAACGATAAGCACATGCACATAACATAACAAAGTTGGTCATTATTCTGCTATATTAATGTGGAATAGTGTAATCGTATGCGTGGACATCAATTAATGTTACGTATTTGAATAATTTATAATTTGTTGTATTTTTTCTTCAATATAAATTGCCAATTTGTGTGGCCACAGTTCTAACACCTTTGAGATATCATCACTCGTGAGTACCAGCTTTTTAATTTCTCCGCTCTAATCTGCGTTGTATGTTTGGCATGCTGAAGAAATTTAGCAGACAATATTGGAGTTGCCACGTGTTCAGCGCAAAACCAAATTTACATAATCTGAGTGCAGCGGGTGAAGGGCTTAATTCATGGTATACAGACCTTGGTAGAAGCGCCATGACAGGCAAACATTTTCACTTTAATATTTACCAGCTCTTGAGCAAAAACGTTTTTGGACAAAAATCCGCTCAAACCTCTGTAAATAAAACTGGTTAGCAAACGTTTTTCACAAACCTGCTTTTGAAACCCATTTTTTTGTTTTGTATATGCCAACCCTTGTAGCACTCAATATTGACCCAGTATTAGCAAAACGTAATTTCCAATATTGGCCTATATTGTAAATATATATTGGTACAATAGTGCAATGTTAGCATTTTGCCATTATTGCAATATAGGATTACAATCAGAGGACCTATATTGAAATGAATTTATGCCCAATATTGGTCAAATATAGGCTCCGTTCATTATTTTGATTGGCCCATTATTGGCCCCCAAAAAAACAATATTGGGGAAATATAGGTTATTAATTCAATGGCTAATCAAATGACAAATAGATAACCGATATTTAATCTTGAATGATTTTGTGTTAATTCCAACATTATCAAATAATTTCTAACAAAAGGTAGTATACAAATAATGGCATAAATAAAAAAATTAAATTTTGTCATCTCTTGATCGATCTATTTTTGTTCCACAATTGATGTTTTAAAATTTAGCAATTCAGAACATATAACCTTAATTGTCAAATATAAATGCTGTGGTAAAAAAATGTTGAAGCCCATATGGCTCTACTAAATTAAATCAGTTATGCCCAAAACACACTTGCCGCACTTTCGTGCGTTGCAGGCGAAAACGCCATCTGGCGAACCACGCACGCAGTTCAGTGTCGATGCACACTTGCCGAACACAGAAAGAATGTGCGTGCCTATAAACAATATAAAATACGCAAATTCTTC
>JAQGAE010005319.1:0-11406 GCA_034696685.1 Julus scandinavius
GCAAACTTTTTTGCATATGTTTGTAAAAACGTGTTTATACGTACATGTACGTCTTGGTGGAGAGCCGGCTTTAGTAAAAACTGAATTATAAAATAATTTGACGAATGCTTGACTTTAAAATACAGTAACTGCAGATTCAGCATTAATGTTAACTTGGTTATTTTCAGTTGGTATCCGACGTGCTGTTTTTTTCTTGCAATGACAAAATGGCAAAGTTGCACTCCAAGTTTTCTCCAGTCTACATGTATGTGTTTGGATATCGTGGAAACTATACTTATTCAAACTCATATATCCAAGAAGCAGAAAAAATGAATATACACTCTCCACTATTTTCAAATGGTAAGTTTGTGCATTGTGCTTAGATCAGGTAAATATTAGGGTTTGTCCACTCTAATCCATAGTTTTGAATAGCTGTTGTTCATAACTCGCAAAACTTTAATTTGTTCGTTTTGGCTTAATTATTAAAGGCGTGTCTCATGTGGATGATCTGCTATACTTGTTCAATATACCAAATCTTGGAAAATTTGGATTAGAAGAAGATAGACGAATACAAGCTATTATGATATTTCTTTGGACTACATTCGCAACAAATGGGTTAGTTATGTTTTTATTTCGAATTCCACTTTTTTTTGTTACAAGAGCACATATTTCTAGAATGTGCGGTAAATGTAAAGGAAACTGGCTACGCAACTCTGGTTCGCCCTGTGTTGAAATATTGTGCTCCTATTTGGTACCCTCCACGATGGTTCCTATTCAGGATATATGTAGAGATGGTCCAGCATAGGGCAGCAAGATTTGTTAAAGGCAATCGCCAACATTCCGCGAGTGTGACAGAAATGCTCCACTCTAAGTTAGAACACGTTAAGGTCCAAACGCAAACAGTTACCGTATTTTACGGACTATAAGACGCACTTTTATCTTCAAAAAATTGCCTCCAAAATTCAGGTCAGTCTTATTCTCGCGTCTTAGACTACTTTTTTTTTTAAATTGCTTTAAAATTAAGGTGCGTCTTATAGTCCATAAAATACGATAGTTATATTTGGGGCTACTTTCTTGTAATACACATTTTGTATCCCATATAATAACTCCTAACGAACACTGTAGGAGTATACATAATCACTTAAATCCTTTGACCGAGTACGTACCAAGACGAATGCTTACTATTGGTCCTTCTTTTTGCTTGCGATGGAATAGCATTCCTAGCGAATGTCCAGATTTAGTTGAAATTCAATCTAACAATAATGTCTAAGTCGCTACTGAAGTAGGAGAATTCTCCTGAAATTGGGTACGACTCCCCCTAGCATTTGGCATTTATTTGCTGATTGTAGAGTACTGAGTTGAATTGAATTGAACTTAATTGAAAAAGGATAATGTTTATTCGATAGACGCACTGTGGAAGTAGTTATAATTGTGTATGATAGCTTTGCATGCACCTTATTTTAACAAGTTTTCTTTATAATTTAGTACACCACATCGTGATTCTCAAACTGGCATACCCTGGAATGCGCTAAGGGATTCATCTTTAACGTATCTGAACATATCGTCATCTTCGGTATATTTAAGCAGTGATTTTCGTCAGGTTCAACTGTCCATTTACGACTTTATACATTCAATGCCTTCGATTTCTGAAAAATACTACGAAACAAGGGAGTCTTATTACATCGCAACCTGGGTACTGGTAACCCTGAGTATTATTTTCATAATTGCCTGCGTTGTGCTCATAGTTTTACTTATACGCGCTTCACACCGAAGAGCCTATTCGACCAGCAATCTCGAAAGTAAGTTATAGCAAGCTTTCATTTTTTTAAAATTTTTTTTTATAAATTGTTGCTTTGTATGTTGGTGTTATCATGAGCGAGTGTGATTTTTAAAAAAATGAAAAATTTTGGATTTCACTCAATACAAATACAGGCAAACTGAATTGTTCAAAACAACTTCATGCATGAAACAAACAAGCTAACACGACCAAGAATACTGACAATATACTGTGTATTTTTCTGTTGCATTTACATTACAAAAAGTCACTGAAGCTTTAATTTATGATTGTAATACCTAAATTGGGATCTAAAATCCATTCATATTTTTGTAATCTCTTCAAATTCGATCACTTTATGTATATATGAAATTTATGATAAGTCTGCATTGAAAATGTGCAGTTCATATTTGGAAAATTTACCATATCAACTAAATATTTTCTAGTTTTAAAAACCAAGCACCGTTAATATTCATTACTCATTTATCGTTTCAGAATCAGTTTGTGACGTTGTAAGTGCGTGTAATACATCCCACTAAATCCGATATCTATTATATATATATATCATTTTTGTATTCTGCATGAAAGCATATTTATCAATAACTTTTTTGAACGTGGAATTTAATTGGGGTGGGAAAGTTGCAACGTTTTAGTAAAATTCATAATCATTTCTACTTATTCTATGCATTAACAAGTTTTAAGACAATTTTATTACTACTTAAACTTGTACATTGTATACTAAGGATATACCAATTTTATGTTTTATTATATTATATTCATACCAAAGTTAATTTTGATACAGAGATTATTGTGTGTATATACGCGAAAAAGTGTTTGTTTTTAGTGAAAACTTTAGACTTGCCCTATAATACCAAAAACAGTCTCATCACTTAAATGTATACTACTAATTTCAGATTTACCTAATCCTGGCATGCATCACACAAAGTTTGACTGATTTAGATATTGCATGGACGTAATGCATGGAATGTTGAATACCGTGCAAGAATCACAAGTAACATTTTTTAAGATACGAATTTATTCCGGTTACTTTAATTAATTGATTTACGAATTGATTATGCAATAAATAATAATATTGATGTAATTTACAAAATCCAAGCAAAGCATTGTTAATTTTTAATAAAACTTCCATAATTTCTTTTCTGAATTTTCGTTAGTCTATTTCTGGAAAAATAAGTCCTTTATGATACCTTTAATCCACGGAATATCATGAATAAATAATATAATAGAAACAGTTTTGAAAAACAACAGGATACATTATGCTAGAATTATTAATGAATTCGAGATAAATTCATTGTTGCTTCACGATGGTTAATGACACCATGGCCAAAGTTAATAGATTATGATATGATCTGCTGAAACATGTCAGGAGACGCCAATAAAGGGAGGGACACCATTGAGTGGGCTCGTACACATGTTGAATACTAGTTAGAAATTTTTAAAATCCAGATAACGCAGAAAATGTGACCCTCTATGGTTTACAATTTCATTACTTAAATTTTTTTTAAATTGTATATAAACTAATGTATAATAAATACTCCAAATGGGGCATAACATTGTAATAAAATTTTATAGGTCGCCATTTATTTTTTAATAGATATAATTTATTTTCAAGCATGTTGGTTAGTTGAAATACCTACCAATCTAAACGAATCCGTCAACAATGACTAGAAATAATGACTACATAGTTTAGTAGCTCTCAAGTCTTTTTGGTTTTACTTATTTCTGAAAATAAAGAGCATATGAAGCTGTTGTAGAAGCAATGTGCAAATGAGGACACTCCATACACCCGGTAATTCTAATTAAATGTGTTTGTACGGATTAAATATATAGTTATTTCTCTAATTAATGATCTTCACATTGCTCAGAATTTCGCATAATTTTTTTACAGGTGGTGCAAGGATAACAATTCCGGATATTCTTCTGTTTGCTATGTAAATGTAAACTCAAGGATGCAAATGCCTATATTTATAAAAAGTAGTTGTATACATGTATCCAGTCACTACCATTTGTTATTTTATCCGCAGATGGATAGGATTGGAAAGCGTTTAATACCTGCAACATTTGGTACGAAATGGCTTTTTTAGTGCTATGTGTTGTAACAGCCTTACTTAAATTTACCACAGGTAAGGCATACTCGTATCTTAATGTTTGTTTAAAATATTTGACATTTTGTATTTGTACTACTAAAAATGAAAATAATAAGTGCATTTATAATTGTTGTTTTAAAAGGTAAGTCACGAATGTACTAAGAAATGCATTGTGGAATTTTAAGAGATGAAAACGTAACTTCTTTTTCATATACACTGTTTCATCATTACTTTATTTTAGGAAGTCATATTTGTGATAGAAATTGTAGTACAGAGGAAACACCGAAGATATGCCGGTATAATTGGACATTGGAAAAATTCATGGTACTGAGCGAACATTGTTTAAATTGCCCTCTTAATATCGAAGATTGTGACCGAGAACAATGCATCTCTGCCAATGGAGTTCGAAGGCCTATTACAGTTTTTAACAGAAAGATGCCAGGAGAACCTATAGTGGTAAGTTTTAGTTTATTAACTTTCCAAAAACACTGTGGAATTATAAGGTATCTCTTCCTAATGTAGGTTTATATTTAGTATATAAAAAACCTAAAAAATAATAATTTTTATTATATCAAGAGCGGCTATTAAATTGGAAAAAAATCATAAAAATATTTCAAAAAATATTGACAATTATGGTTAAGATCCTTTTTAGTTAGCGTATATTTAAATATTTTCTAAATATATATTGTTTAATAAATCGAGAAATATGCTAACTTATATTTATTATATTCGGTTAATCAATACTCTAAATTTTTGAGACTAATTTAAAGCAGGAATTTAAAAGAAAGTTAGGAAATCGATCTTAAACATAAAAAAGTAAATTTGCAAACTAAGCGTAAACTCAAAATTAAAAATAAATTTTTTGTTTATTGGCCACCTAAAGTTTTGAAACATTTCTTGTGGGAACATTCTGTATTAAATTTACATTCTTAGTTAGCATCTGTATGTTTGATTGTGCATATGGATAGTGCAAAAAACGCCCAATATTGCACTTAGGGTGAATTAAAACGAAATATGAATAATTATGTAATTAAAAATTTAACGTATGTACTAATATAGAATATTTTCACCTTGATTGTCGAACACTGAATAGTAAACAAAAATTATTATTAATATGAACTCTAGATTAGGGACAATTCTCTGTACGTGTTTTATATATCTAGTGCAATACCGTTTTCTGCTCTTGTTTAGTCAAAAAAATCTGTATAAAAAAATAGAATTTGTTTATCTTGATGAACCTAATTATTTGAAATTCTTGTTCAAAACATCCTTGAAAACGCTAATTAATTTTATTCATAAATACATGTAGGTGTGTAAAGGTGACAAGATAGTTGTTGATGTCAACAATATTGCAGGGACAGAAGCAACTACCATCCATTGGCATGGCCAAAAGCAGGTTGGAACACCTTACATGGACGGCGTACCTTTCGTCACACAGTGTCCAATCCTTCCTTTCAACAAGTTTAGGTACATTTTCACAGCAGCGACTGTGGGTACTTTTTTCTACCACAGCCATTTCGGGTTTCAAAGGCTTGATGGCGTCAATGGGATGCTGGTAGTGAGACAGCCAAAGGAAAATGACCCTAATCAAGACTTGTACGACCACGATTTAACAGAACACTACATAATGCTCACAGATTGGACTGACATAACAGGTGAAGATTTGTACAATCGATTCTATTTCTCAGAAACAGACTATGGATCCTATTTGTCAACTATTCTGGTTAATGGTAAAGGCAGATTACAAGGATATCGTAATACCTCTACAGGAACACTTCATTACACACCCTATACGTCTTTCTCTGTGCGAAAAGGGTTACGTTACAGATTCCGGATTGCCAGCAATGCTGGATGGATATGTCCAATCGAATTATCGGTTGACAAACACAACCTTACAGTTTTGGGCACAGATGAAGACTCTGTTAAACCGATGACTGTAGATGCAATCGTCATTAATCCTGGAGAGCGATTTGATTTTGTTATCGAAGCCAACCAAGACATCAACACTTATTGGATGAATTTTCGAGGACTTATACGCTGTGCGTTTGGAAAAGCTGTGGGGAAAGCGATTTTAAAGTATGAGGATGCTATTGATGCGGAACCTCAAGAGGTTCCAACTTCTACAACAACGGTAATTATTTTTGTAGTTTATTTATCTGAGGGTCCATTCAAAAAGGACGTCCTCAAGAGGGGAACATGGGGTGGACACCATGTGATGAACACCATGTGGACAGGGGGGAGGGGAGAAGTCATTATGGACGTCTACTAATACTGTATTTTTCAGTCTATGGATTTTTTGTTTAATTAGGTTTATAAGTCAGTGAAAGAGGAAAGGGACACCAGAAGAAATGTGTCCCCAGTCCCAACTGTACTTGAATTTTTAAAACCTTTGGAAAGCTGGGAATTATACCCAACTTTGTGTTGAACACCAATTTTTGCTGGAATTTCTCTTCTAGATCAGGAAATTTCCGTTAATTTGAAAACTCTGGAACAATGTCGTGGTAACGAAACTGGTGTCAAAAAAAATTTCTGGACACCCTACTTTTCCAAAAAAATTTAAGGAGGGGAATGGGAGGAGGGTGGATTCTGGGCAAAAATGGACAGCGTGTGGACAGGGACGGTAAATGTCAATTTTTGAAGGAATTTCAGGGACGTTTTTTAGAATGGCCCCTAACAAGAGCATCTGTTAAGTTGAACATTGTGGTTCAATGTCCAACTTTCGTTTTCAATAAATCTAGCTGAAATTTAGCCTTTCCTTAAATTATTAATTTGAACAAGTTTAGAAATATTCCTATTTTTCAAACACATTCATGTGTAAAAACTTAATTATTATTTCAATTTGAAAAATTATGCCATTAACAATGCTATATTGCAAAAAAATGGTATAAAATCTGAATTGAATACTTTAAAAACAACTACCAAGTACTTAAGTAGTTGGTGTAAATACTTGAATTGAAGCATATCACGAGTTAAATGCATTCATTATTATCCGAAGCAATGGGATGATGCAAAAATGATCATTATTTTATATATTTAATACAAATATTATATTTGTTGTTTTATATATCGCTAGATTCTGAATCCTGTGAACGATCCATTTACAAACAAAGACCACATCAGCCTACTTCAGTTGGAGAGCTTTACTCCACTGGATCCTGTTCTTAAAGAAAAACCTGATATAAAGTGGTACATTCCATTCGATTTATATAAAAATACTGATCCTAGATTTTATGATCCGGTATATTACCACTTCAACCTACTTTTGCCTGAAGTCAACCAAACGGCATTCTTATATCCACCATCACCGTTGCTAAGTCAATACGATGACATACCCAAAGATATCCTCTGCACAGATACAGATTTTACGAAAAATTGCTCGCTTGAGTTTTGCCAATGCACGTATTATCTGAAAGCCAAACTTGGATCTGTTGTGGAACTCATAATGATTGATGTTGGTAAGTTCATTAAATTGGTTTTTTTTTGCATTTATTTATTCTGCAGTTACAATTTCCCTTCAGCTAACAAAAGCAGATAAAGGGAATCAGTAAATATATATTAATGCAGTTATGATCTTTTTGTGCAAAAGAATATGAATAGCAAATTTATTTTGCTAATTCAAGCATTAGTTTTGAAATTTATGTTGCAATGCGTTTTTAATTCATTTATTGAACACTTTTATCTTAAAATTCATGTTTCATTTTGTTGTTTTATAGAAACTGCATAACTAACTGCATATTTTTCAATAGCTAAAGCAAAGGGGGCCAATCATCCATGGCACATACACGGCCATAGTGTGAGGGTCCTAGGACAGAGTTTGCTGTATGACAATAACACGGTAGAAGATGTGAAGGCCTTGGATGAGGCTGGGGAAATAAAACGAAATTTTAACAATCCTGTACTGAAAGACACTGTTTCAGTACCCAACAGAGGCTACACTGTATTGCGATTCATTGCTAATAATCCTGGTAACTAATATTTTAATATTCTATGATAGCAAAAAGGTTGATGGACATTGCTGCTTTTGCATTAGTTTCGATATTTGTACAGCCAATTAATTTCAAATTACCTCAATATAGGTTTTTGGGCATTTCACTGTCATGTTGAAATGCATGCTGAAGCTGGTATGCTACTTGTTATTCAAGTGGGAGAATTACACGAATTTCCGAAGAAACCACTTCAATTTCCAAAATGTGGCGATTTTATACCTCAAATTTAGTTAAGCAAGTAAATCACTAAAATAAGAAAAGCTTAACCCCATCTGATTTTAAAAAAATGTAAATAAACTATCAAGTGAAGAATAGAGAAATTCTGATGTCTATGTTTATTTTATCAGTAATTCATTTGTTTTTGAAAAACTTTATTAGTTATGTCGGGCCTACATGATTTTATTTTTAGCAAGACATTTATTAAGGGATGATATTAATTTATTATATCAAAAATTTAGCATATTTAAAACCTAAAATTTGTGCGAGTTCCCGACTTCATCATAAATCTTCTAAATTATCATTTGCAATTATGTGGTTTAACAGACTGCATCTTCCACCTACCGTTTCTGACCAGTGTGTGAATTGAACTTTTTCTACAGGGAGGGGGAGGGGGAGGGGGGGGAAATAAAATCAAACATGACCCGGGGAAATGCTATGTTGGGTGACAAAAATGCATGGGTGACTTCGGGTTACCCATATATTTTTGGTCATGGGAATGTCCTAGATAAAAAAAATACATTAAAAAAATAATAGACAAGATGATTAACCTTATTTGTACAGTAATTGAATAACGAATTGAAAGTCAAAGATTTGATTTCAAGTTAAATGTCCAGGAGGGATACATTTTTACCCTTTTTCCCCCCCGGGTCCAAAAAATAAAGTCTTCTGGGGGGTCAAAATTTATCCAGGGGGGACCCCCTTCCCCCCCTCACCGGTAATTCGCACACTGTTTCTGACCTAATGTATCACGTACATATGTCATACATGCATACACTTAGTATGGGGTGAAATAGAAATTCTATAGACTTAGAATATTCAGGCCTTTAAAAGTTCCTTTCATCAAAAGTGCCGAATTGCTTCCGGAATTAATTTGTAGGTCTCCAAATGAGGAAATGTCATGTTTTTACCTTAAATTGCTTACGTCACCAACTTATCACCAAAGAAAATGATATTTTTAAACCCATCCTACAATTAATGTTTTATAAAAAGCAATGATATTTTTCAAATTCTTCGATTACTTAGATGGCATTGTTTGTTTTAATGCCTTCCAAATTCCAATATCTATAAATGGTTTTTAGCAAGCCGGTATACGCCATTTTGTTTTGGGACATTCAAAATGTACGTCTCCAAAATGGACATGTGGTAAGCAAAGCCGGGTGTCAATTTTTGAATGAACTTTGGGAATATTTTTTTTAATGGCCACCACCAAAACAGCGTATACGGCTGGCGTTACCAGCCATCGCTTGAAGGAACCTAATTATTAGTGGGAAAGATTTGAAGCTAGTGTTTTTTTTTCAATGGGGGCTAACTCTAAAATGGGCCGATGAGATGTCACGTGCACTTTGAAAATTCAAAGATATTAAAAAAATTGCTTCATGTGACCTTGATAGGGTCATGAGTTCGATGAGGATCGTTCATAATGTAAATTTTACGTAGACCATAATTCCAAAAAAAAAGTTGGCACTAAAACACGGCATTTCTAATTGGTTAACCTTGGCGGGGAAAAAAATAAATTGCTTTAACTATAAATTTGTGCACGAATCTTCATTAATCTCTTAGTTACGTTGTCGGGCGATTCAACAACAGCAATGAACTATACTTGTGCACCTGATGCCCAAAAACCCAACGATATCCATGGACCTGGGAATCCTGTGTTTGACCAATGCAACTGGTGTGCGTTGAATCCCACAAGTGCAATCAGCTACCACTAACTCTTTGCCCATCCCTGGTGAAAAAAAGAATAGAGATTTTTATTGTTTTCTAATGTTATTTGGAACGTTGTTTTCTATTGGTTTTATTGGTTTCAATTGTTTTCTATGGTTTTCTATTGTTCAGTCAATACAGCTAAACCATAGAAGTCAATAGAAGCCAATAGAAGTCAATACAGGAACCATAGAAAACAATTAAAACAATAAAGTGTCCAAATAACAATAGAAACCAATAGAAATCTCTATTGGTTTGTGTTGTTTTTTTCACCAGGGATTGGTCAAGCGTTCATCCTTAGCATCTCATGGGCACGAATCTCTGGATTGAAAGGATATCCAGGCTCCTCAGAGCCATGTGTTTGGGTGTTGAAGACATTCCTGACTCAGGTAAGACCAAGATCTCACAACTTATTTTTTAAAGTGTACAAAACAAGTTGATATGTGATATTATAGACAAGATCTATGATTATTTTGGTAATGGAATCCAAAATACCGAATGGTTTAATCGAAAATACAGAGCTTAGTGACAAGTATCGGTTTAACTCACTAAAAGAACCAAACATTGTTAAAATTTTTAAAATTTTGTTCCTCGCAACTGGGGCTATTTTGTTTTGGGTCATTCAAAAAGGACGTCCCCAAAATGGACATGCGGTAGGCAAAGCCAGGTGTCAATATGAAAATTCGACGATGTTTAAAAAATTGCTTGATGAAACTTTGATAGGGTCGTGATTTCGATGAGTATAGTTCATGATGTAAATTTTACGTTGACCATAATTTAAAAAAAATTGGCACTGAAACACGGCATTGCTAATTTGTTGTCGCGTTTGAACATGTGTATGCTTTAGTCTAACCGTTGGTTGGTCTGGTGAGAACATATGTATATGTCTATAATATTTTATACTTGTTTGAATATTGAAAACTTGAAAAACAACGCGCATGTCCATATATTGAAACTTAACGTAAATGGAATGCCATGGCATTCCAAGTATATGCATATACTAAGTTACGTTTAAATAAGTGGCTGGAATGTTATGGCATTCCTTTGACATTCAAGCCACACTAAATCTGAACGTGCCATCAGGTGGCCAATCTGAATAGACGTGCTTCTTTTGGGCGCCTAATCCCGATCGATTTTTGTACTTTTCCAGGCTGAGTATGATTCTACGAATTGGGGTAGGTCTTTATATTTCATCTGCCTATATTAATAAACTATACATAATACTATTTTGGAGAATATTTCCTTATTTTCTAAGGTCGGAATAAGTGAGGTTGCGTTAAGGTCCCCATCTGGACGCAGGTAGCCCGGATTTTAGTATCTTAAACACAATATTAATTCGCACTGGATTTCGGCATTTATCAGTAAAAAATGCTAGTTTTCAGTGGCAGTTGACATGACATGACATGACAAAACTATCTTGGCGCAAAATGGGTACAGTGCGTTTAAACAGGTGGCTACATATGACATTCCTTTAACATTCCAGCCATATACTATGTATATTAGACTACCCTATCCCACACTATACATGTTTTCTGTTACACTGAAAACTCAAACTGTGCAAAAAAGCACACCAAAATGTGTAAAAAAGTTGCGCACACATAAATGTGTAAAACTACCTATTTTTATATGTCAAAAT
>JAQGAE010005320.1:0-11406 GCA_034696685.1 Julus scandinavius
GATCCGAAGACCGATCAACCTCCGAAGATCCAAAGATCCGAAGACCGATCAACCTCCGAAGATCCAAAGATCCGAAGACCGATCAACCTCCGAAGATCCAAAGATCCGAAGCCCGTTCAACCTCTGAAGATCCGAAGACCGATCAACCTCCGAAGATCCGAAGATTCGAAGACCGATCAACCTTCGAAGACCGATGCTGGCTCAAGTTAAGATGTTTCCATATCGAAGTCCAATCAATGCTGTGGTTGTCCATCATCAACGTTTGGTTGAATGTCTGGTACGGCAACATCGCGAAGATGTCAATGACCGGACACGTAGACTTCGACAGCAGTTTGATGATGAGATCAAATTGTATGAGCAATTTGTAGAAATTCGGATAAGTCGTCATGAAAGACGATCCAGATTTCGGATAACAGATCTTGAGCCACTTGGTAAAATCCTGATTAAACGTCATCAAGAACTTGTTGAGGTAATAAGAAATTCATGTAATCAGTTTTTTGAATTTGTCATCGGAGAACATATGCGACTCATTGAAAATATCAAGTCACTGATTTATGAATCTATTGAAGCTGCAGTTAAACGTATTAATGGAGATGACACAACAATCATTAAATTACCTTTAAAGAAGTTGAAAGATCATCTTTTGAATATGACATATATGTTTCAAACTCATCAAAAGCAAGTTAGCCGTCATTTTCAAAGATATGAACAACAGTTTGAAAGTGCTGCAAAACAGCTTCGAGGTGAGGTTAAATCTCTGATGGAGAGCGAGATTGTTACACAAGTATTTCATATTTTGATAAAACATCAACGAAAACAACTTAAAAGAGTGATGCCGTGGATTAAATGTTTGAGCGTAATGCGGATAACAGTACTTGAGGTAGTTCTCAAGGAAACCATAGAAGAACTTAAGAGTGATTTTAAGTTGGCGATAGAACAAACAGTACTTAATGACCGTGATTTTATCGGTCGCATGTTTTAATAATCACCGATTAAGTTTAGTCGAAATACAATTAATATGTATCTGATGTGACGACGCGGTATCTTAAATTTCGGTTTTTAATTTTTGATTATTTGTCATTAAACCAATTTTAATTACTGAAGTGTATTTTTTATTTATTTACATAATATCTGATAACATTTCAAATCGATTTCAAACTGATCATTGTACATTGCTCAGACTTTGGCAAGTTGTACTCATGAGTAGGAGTACTGATTAAGTTTGCAGTGGAATAATACTCTATAGTTTAAGTAGAGTACATCAATATAGTCATGAAATGAGTAATCAAACTTGGGCAAATATGTACTCTTAAGAGTATTTCTATTCATACTCGATTACAGCCTAACACTGATGTCACCATATTAAATTGTTACAGTTACATTTTCATCTGCTTGAAAATAATTGAATGAAAATTTCTTTAAAATCATTGTCATAACTTTAAAATTATGAGTTTGACCTTCAAAATTTGGTTAATCGACCTTTGAATTTGAGTACTTTTACGAGAAAAATCAGGTGCAAGTTAAAAGAAGTCGCTATTACATAAATTTATAAGTAAAAAAAACACCAGGCGAAGGTTAAAGGTTACACAAATCGGATAGGGATATCCTTCTCCATAGGGATTTATTGTATTTACGTTTTGGTCAGTCCTCATTTGTTATTATTGCTAATAATATTGAGGGTAACATTAATTGTGTAAAAGAAATTTGGCACTTAATGAATGTTGAGAAATGTATGAAAAATTTGCATTAAATTTAAATTTTAATACAAATTAAAAATTCAGATCATATGTTAGGTATTTGTAGTATTTGGCAATGGGTGCCATTGTCACATCTAACGAATAGGGATATTCTTTTTTATGTAGGGATAATTTTCTATTTCCGGTTTAGCTAATCGTCATTTAGTGAGGTGCGGTTACTTATGTCGGTTGTGTTTAATTTTGCAGTGTTTTCGGATTTAATTGTGCCCAAATGTGGGATCATTCATTGACGAATATGAAAACTGGGATGAAGAAAAGGTAAGCAAATTATATTGTTAATACTATTTAGTGCTAATTATGTCAGTGTTAAATTTCTATGACGCAATATACAGTAATGTGTAATAATTTGTAATGTTGTCGATTTTACAATTTCTCGACCGTTGTTTTTACCCGTAGTGCCGCTTGATTTGAAAAAAGAAACAAAGTTTGAGTGAAATGCATTTTATTTGTTATTGCTTGAGATATAATTTAAACAACGAGTGTTTTGTCTAAGAAGATGGTACTTATTACAAAGTAAATGTGCAATCCACTATTTTTTATGCTCGCGATGTTATCCGAACAAGATTTAGGTGTGGAATCCAGGACGTCTTTCTTACGAAAATAATTAATTTTTATCATATAATATTAATCTAATTTAAATCATCCTTCGTCCACTCTGTGCTTGAAATTATTCGGCATAATGCAAATAGCCGTTTCTGAAACATGTTTCAACGGTTGGTTTCACGATGACGTAGACGCCTATTTTAATTTTGAGCTCTGAAAAATAGTAGAGAAAAGCGAATGTTAGCTTTAATTTTTACTAATCTTTATCTTAATATGCGAATAAATCTTAAAAGATACTGACCACTTAATTTTACAATTAAGTGCAAATTTCCAAGAATGTCCACAATAGAATGGCCAACCAAGTGTAGAAGATCTTCCCAACAATACAAAGTTGGGAAGATTAGACCTTTCACAGTTGCTGGAAAAAACCCAGGTCAAATTATATTTGAAATGGGAATAAGATGTGGTAGTTTAATCGAGAAATGTTATTTCTTATATCGCTTTCTTACCAATGACTTCTTCCAGTAGACCTCCCAATAAGTTGTTCTCCATTTGCTCGATACAGCCAAGAGATGGTACGATCAATGTCACTGTTTGAGTTACTAAAAAAATTTAAATATATGTCTGGATTAATTATGTTTTCAAAAATTATCATTATTGGAGGGAAAAATTGTAATTGGAATGAATAACTTACTGTCACACAGTAAGTTTAGGATCGAAGGCAGAACTTTTGCGATGAGTTTGTAAAGACGCAATGTAACACCAACTCCAATTTGGAGTTGAAGGCCAATTGTGAGGTTGGATGGACAGGATACAGCGTTGACAAGATGGACAATGCCATTAACAGCGACTGCTGACTTGATAATGGTTCCTCCTTGGATGACCAGTCCATCGGAATACGAATGACAGACTGCATCGTTTCCGCCCAGCGTTAACAGTGGGTTCAACAAGCCAGTCGCCAGTTGTGCTACGATTGCCAAAAGCCCCTCCACGGTGCATTTGCCAATAATGATCAAGGATTTCACAAACTCAATTTTGAGCTCTAAATTCACTCCTAGACAAATTTTGATCTTGCCTAACACAACGTTGGGAATTGCAATAATGGTGACTTGTACTGGAAAAAGAATTTTAGGCATACAGTAAGTAAATTAATGTAGTAATGAAATAATAAAAATATAACAATAAATAACTTACTATTTCCGGTCAAGATGGATGTAAGACCGCACTCGTCTATTAAATCTATCAACAGTGTGCATCCAAGATCAGTCAAGATTTGTAGGAGTGTTTTAACTACTCCTCCGACTACTCCAACTACTCCTCCAACTACTCCTCCAACTCCACCAACTACTCCTCCAACCACAGATCCTAATCCTCCATCGTTGGTTCCGCCATGTGATCCAGATGGTTTGGAAGTATATCCGACATCCGATCGCAATCCTCTCACTACAGATCCGGCTTCTGGTATTAGACCAACAGTATCGAGCACATTTCCTAAGTCAGTTTCTCCAACTACTGGTACTTCTTTAATTACTGGTAGACGAATTAAGATGGAATTAAAATGCAACACAATTTACATAAAACATTAACATAAAACATAAAACAATTTCTTACCATCTTGGACCACATCTCTTCTTGTCCTATCTTGTTTACTGGCAGAAGGACACAGAAGAAAAATGGCTGCCAAAAAGCAGACGGTGAGGCTTCGAGCAAATGACATTTTCATGACTAGTGGTATCGATTCGCAGTGAAGACTGTGGAAAAGTGTGACGCTTTTATACAGATCTTTACTGGTGAAAGTTGGGTGATATTACATGCTAGTGTCCCATGATTGGTTGCTTTTGTTAATTTTGTATGATTGCATGTTCGAAAACACCACTTGCTCATCAATACCAGCTTCATGAGGCAGCAAACAATAACTGGCAGTACACAATATGTCATCAACCTAATTGTATGAAAGAGATGTCATGGAACTCCAACTATACTTCTCCAGAAGTACTTTTAGAGTTTCTTGACTGTTAAACAAGTTGGGATTAATCAGTTCTGACTTGTATGGTCCCTTACCCATTGTTTCGCTGTTGAATTGATAGTTGCGATGACACAAATGTCTCAATTAGTTACTATCCCGTTCTATATGTCATAATTTTGCTACAGGTATTTTATTAACGTTCAGTATTGATATTTTCTAACAACAAGGGTTACAACATCATTTGTTTACAAATGTTTCAATTTCTTCATTGTCTAGTAACAAAATGACTGAAAACAACCTTCCATAATTGAAACCCTCGAAATTCTCTCCTTGGTCACAACTGTCGATTTCGAGTTGGACGTGTGGGGGACCAGCTTCCATCTTGATGCTTTTAGCGTTTTATTTGGATGCTTGAGAGGGTAGTCCAGCTTTTTAGTGGCATTTCAACTGTCCGTGGTGATGTCCATTTGAAGAATGAGGAGAAACACAAACCGGTCGAAAAAAGTCCGGTCGCTGGTCAAATCATGGACGCGGTATCTGCTCCATACGTGCTGCCCTCCGAAATCCTTTTTTAGCTTCTGAATTATTGTAGTTAATCAAATTCATTATTCATAAGTTTAAAAAATTTGTAAATTCTTCAGGTATAATTTGAAGGAAATGTAAAGTATACTTCTGAAGATGCAAGAAATTTCTTTCAATTTATTGAACATGATTGAAAATTGGTTCGTGTATGTAACTTTGTATACTAAATATATTTAAACATTTTTATTTAAAATTTAACAATTAGTTTATAATGCAGAATTGTTCATATTGGATGTCTTATTCTATTATTTGCTGAAAAATCTTCATACACTAACTTGAAGTACATTAGCAAAATTATTGACAAAAATACAAGTTTAGGTACTTTTTCAATATTCTTTATATTCAAGTGATAATTTAAATACATCCATACCTCGTTTTACGGCCATATAACGAATCAATTATAACCATAGGAACCCATGCAATTCAATTAGATCCGTTCCAATTATTTGCAAAATAATATATTTTTTTAGTTCATAAAACATTTTATTCTTTTTATTTTCTATGATAGTGGTTAATTGAAAATAAAAGTACAAAACAATGTACTAATAATAAAAGTTAATTTTTAAAAAATCATATGCACATATGTATGTATAAATATAATGAAAAACAACCAGTGGCGGCTCCTCCATAGCCTTCTCTTATTTTTTCACCAGTTCAGGCGGTTCCTGTAGGGTAGGATCCCGGGAGGAATGTTCTACCGGGTTTTTGACAACACTCGGAAGTCCGGTGGCTGATGGGACTTGAGATCCTCTAGTAGCAGCAGTCTGCAGAGCAGAGGTCTTTTTGGCCCACCATTTCCAGTGGTCATTCGGTGACTATCCAAAATAGGTGCCAAGTAATCAGAATGGCTAAATACAAAAATTGTAAGAGATAAGTGAATCTCCTGAGGGTCAGTTGGACAACCAACGGAGGTTGCGAACTCCCGTGTGTTCAATGACAAAAAGGTACTTAGGACGATCGGTGGAATACAGCGATCGACAAGACTAAGTCCCGTTTTGTTCTCTGAGTTATTTTAGTGAGATAGATTTGGCTATGGACATAGCCAAAAATCCTTTACAGAAGTTATTACTTTGAGTTAACAAATTGAGTTCAAACATTTTAGTTTTAAAAAGGCTTAAGTTCTTTATTTTCAAGTTATGTAACAAGGCATAGCAATACAAGCATTCAGCTACTGTACAGCCCTGGAGTCTCAGACTGACTGAAGTTTCCAGAGATGCTGGGTCCTTATATACCCATGGTGGTCATCCCGAGGGCTGACAGGATATGGTCCTCACGTGACACTTGGGATTAGCACCATCTGAACATCTGGATGACCAGCATTACCAGTACAGGAAATTAGTTAAACCTCCCCTTGTTTGATTATAGCCGCCATTGTCTGACGTCTGTACAGGAAATTGGTTAATTGGTGAGAACAAAAATTAACCAATTTCCTTTAATTGATTTTGACTGCTATTTCCATGTCTAATTGTTGATTTCCTCAGGCGTCCTGCCATACAGTGGTGGCTTGTGCATAGGTACTGTGGAACTGCAGCACCCCCTATCACTCGATATCATCGAAAACATTTAATATTATAAGTCCTGTTTTCTTTAATTCTTTCTATATTAATTTATTCTTTAATTTGTGTTGAGGTTTGGAAAAATCTGCTTCTATATGTCCATGATCTTCAATCTGCATCAAATCTAGCTGCATCCTGCACAATTTCCATTAAATCTCCCTGAGATTTAATAAGCTTCAACTTCTTTGAGAGAATCAAATACACACAAGTATTTGATTTCAAATAGAATAACTCAAACTTGATTTATTTAAGTTTCCAGTAAAAGTATTGAAAAATTACAAAAACTTTGGTCTTATGCTTCCACAGCTAAGACCACAGGAAGAAGAGAATGAACAATGGTCCACAGGCTACGAGGGAGAGAGAGAGCACTGTCACTCCCCTCCCCCTACCCTCATTTCTCTATGTCAAGGTTAGACAGAAAATTGTAAGAAGTCCATAATAGAGTAAAGCCTATTGTTACAAGAAAATAATCAACCAAATATGTAGTTTGGGAATTGCATTTTTATTTTTTCAAAGCTTATATTAATTTTGAAGCAATAAATGTTAACATGGTGTGGAAACTAGGACGTCATTCCAAAAAATATAACTTGATTAAAGTTGTCCTTTGTCCAAATTCTTAGCATTATTTGGCATAATGCACATACCCATTTTTGAAACACGTTTCATAGGCTGATTTAACGATGATGTGGATCCCTATTTGAATGTTATTCACTGAAATATAAATAAAGGTAAAAATGCGTTTTAGTTTTTACCAATTTGAATAAAAAGAAAATATTATAACACAAAATTACTTTTAAACTACTTACCATCTATGCAAGTAACTAAGTGGAGATTTCCAACAATATCTGCGATGTACTTGCCATTCAAGTGTAAAAGATCTTCCCAACAATACGCCGATGATAGAATTAAACCATTCAAAATATCTGTAAAACAAGAAGGAAAAAATATATCATAGCTTAATTTCTTATCATCAAATAATTATATTTTTTAAATCCTGTTTCATACCCAAGACATCATCAACAACACCAGTCAATAATTTCGTCTCAAGAATTTTTATGAAGCTGAGAGATGGTATGATCAAAGTCACAATTTGGGTTACTAAAAAAAACAATTTGTTAATATTCAGGACATTCCCAAAATGTTTATCATTGTTAAGTTTCTACATATTAGGTATTATCAGTTGCATTACTATCCGGGTAACTAAAGCAAGCTTGCGTTAGGGGACTCAAAGTTCCAGATCCGTGTTTCTGTTTTTTTTTGTTTGTTTTCTGTTAGATTTATGTTTTAGGGTACACTATAAATCAAAACATCTAATTTTTTATTTTAGTTGCAACAGAAATTAAGATGCAAATGCATCTATTTTGTACATTTTTTATATCCAGAGTGCATGCAAAACACGATTTTCATAAAATGCATCTTAAAATCATATGCAACTGATTTGGTTTGAATTGAATACCCATAATCCTTAGGGTACTGAAAACGAGAATTTAACTGTTTTCCGTTAGTGTAAGCCTGCAACACCACTTCGTGTCAACGAAATCATTGTTAAATTGAACTTTTACTAAATTTGGACGTTTGCCAGGAGGGCTATTCCATCGTCTAATCGCATTCAAAAAGAAGGACCAATAGTAAGCATCCGTCTTGACGCAAAGCTCGGTCAAGGATTTGAGTGATTGTCTACTCCTATAGTGCTAGTTAAGACGTTACGGTCTGTGAAAGTCTTAAGATCCCCCTTGTGTGGAAGCACATAAAAAAAGTATAAAAAAGTTGAAACAACTTACAGTCACAGAGTATGCTTAGGAGGCATGGTACAAACTTCTCGAGCAATGTGTACAATGCAATTGAAACATCAATTCCAACTTTGATTTGAATGCCAATTGTCAGGTTGGATGGACAGGCGATATTATTGGCCACATGGACGATGCCATTGGTAGCAATTAAATCTGCTATGGTGATGCTGCCTCCTTGGAAAACCAATCCATCAGGGTATGCGTTACAGAACAAATCGTTTCCGCCCAATGTTGACAGTGTTTTTACCAAACCAAATATTGCTTTTTGTACAATTCCTGTCAGAGCAGCCAAGGTGTATTTCCCAAAAATGAACAGTGATTTCACAAGAGCTGTTTTCAGTTTAAGATCAACTCCCAGACAGATTTTCATCTCGGCTAACACGGCGTTGGGGACTGCAATTACAGTTACCAGTACTAGAAGAGAATTTTAGGCAAACATTAATTAAACTCTTATAGACACATGAACTACACACACCAAAGTCTTAATTTAAAACTCTTACATGTAGACGAAATGAAGACTTTTTACGCGTCTGAAAATAAGACACCTTTATCGTCTTTTTTAAAATAAGACACTTTTTGTGTCTTGTTTTAGAAAGGACACGAAAAGAGTCGTAAGTTGAAACTTTTTCGATTTACAGCCCATAATGTTTCGTTATACGGCCAAAAAATGCAGATAATGACATTTATAATGCTGAGAAAAAATTGATTCGTTATACGGCTTTTCGCTTTATGGACAACTTTTCCGGAACGTATCTAGACCGTAAAGCGAGGTATGGGTGTACTACGGTATATAAAGTATTGAACTTCTTATTCTTAAGTCTTACCTTTTCCGGTAAGAACTGAAGTAAGACCACATTCGTCTATTAATTTTATCAATTCTGTGCATCCGAGATGTTTAAGGACCTCAAGGATGTTATTGACAGCTGATCCCGCTCCTCCAACAACTGATCCCACTCCTCCAACAACTGATCCCACTCCTCCAACAACTGATCCTACTCCTTTAACAACTGATCCCACTCCTCCAACAACAGATCCGACCAATGATTTTATTCCTCCAAGTGCTGCTCCAAATCCTGCTGATCCGCTTTCTGATCCAGATCTTTTGGAGGGGTATCCGACTTCTGGTAACAAGCCTCCAGTGTTGAGTCCATCTCCAAAGACTGATTCACCATCGACCGGTAACTTTGTATCGGTAACGGATGGTTCTTCTCCAAAAATTGGTACTTGTACTAAAATTCAAAAAATTCAAAAATGATAAACAGCACAAAATCTTCCAATTTTGGGATAAGGTCTTACAATCTTGGAGCAGACTTCTTCTTGGTTTGCCTTGGTTACTTGCTGAAGGGCACATCAGAAAGATGGCTGCCAAAAAGCAGAAGTTGAAGCTTCGTGAGAACAACATTTTTGTTATTGGATTGGATTCGCAGTGAAGACTGTGGAGAAGTGAGGGGCTTTTATACAGAACTAGACTCGTGATAGTTACATGGAACTGTTCCATGATTGGTCGTTTTTGTTGAATTTTTATGAATGCAAGGTTCAAAGTCCATCTTGTTCATCAATACCAGTATCATGTGGTAGAATACAATAGATGGCATTATCCAACATGTCGTAAACCAAGTTTTGTCTTTCTCTATTGTCAATCTTTGAATAGGGCTTGAGTATATGGTGCGATACATAAGATTTTCCACCATTTTTGAGAACCAAACTAACCATTATTTCAGTGTCTGTAGAATGAGGGTTGTAATATAATTATTAAATATAAATTAATTATTATTTATGCCTGGTTCAATATACAAGGTGGCCACAAAAAAAGAGGAACCTTTTTCATAAAGTCGTAATTTTTTGTTTTTTATTCAAAGTAAATCCAATTTTGCAAAAATATAGGCAACAAATGTACGAACAAAACAGTTATTTAAAGTTCTATTTAAAGTGTCTTCATCCGCTTGCGCCATCGGACAATTGACGGTTTTAACGGGTTCATCCTGAGCGGTCAGAATTCAGTGTCTCACGAATCTTTGCTCGGTACACTTTTTTCTCCAAATTCCCCCAGATGGAATAATCAACGTGGTTCTAATTGGGGCTGTTAGGTGGCCAAAGGGTAGGTGGTAAAAAATCTGAAGTCTCTCGATGGAGAAGATGAACACCGCGCGAGAAACTGCAGTTTCTCGCGTGGTGTGTGCCCGTACACAATCTTGCTGGAACACAAACAAATCCGAAAATACTGTATGTTTGGGGGAATTTGGTGCAAAATGTGTAAGCAACAAAGATTCGTGATGTCAAGGAGTTAAGACACCGAATACTCTCCACTCGGGATGAAATGGATCAAACAGTGATCGACTCGCGTTAAGTTCCCGCGTTGCATGTGTTGCAGCGGATGGAGGACACTCTGAGTACAAATTGAAATAGCTGTTTTGTTCGTACGTTTGTTGCCTTTATTTTTGGCAAAATTGGATTTACTTTGATTAAAAAACAAAGTTATGAATTACTGAAAAACGTTCCACTTTTTTGTGGCCACCCTGTACATGATTTTAGAAACTTGAAATAATGTCTTAGAATTTTATTTCAGCATCATTATTTAAATTTTTGAGTTCAGTTATTCTATTGAGTATAATGCTTGTTGTTGTAATTGCATATTTTCCATCTAACAGCAGTTTTTTTATTTTTTGAAAATTAAACAGATGTTTTGGTTTTTTGATTTGCAATGACAATGCCAAGGTTAACACAGGTAGACAGTGGAGAATATGTAGACAGGTTTTCGTGTTGATGTCATTGTGATGTCACACAAATGCCTCATTTGTGTCATTTGGAGTTGATCTTCAGGTCTGTGACATTACATATTTCATTTATATTCATTATTGACATATTGTACTTTTTAGTGCAATAGCAAGAGTTAAAACACCATTTGTTCACAGATGTATCATTTTCTTTATTGCATATTTGCGAAATAGATATAGTAAAAACATTTTGGAATGATATTCAATGTAAAAATATCAGTAGACAATTTAATATTTTAAAGTCTTAAGCTAAGTATCCACCAGAAGAAACATAAACATTAACATTAAATATACACAAAAACACTAAAACAATGTTTTCAGCATGTTTTTCTAAACATGTGTTGCAAATTGTGTCAAAAAAAACAACAAAAAACACGAGTGTACGCACCTATGACACATTTCGAGAAACAAGGCGGAGCTTGGCATATTTCAAAATGA
>JAQGAE010005321.1:0-11405 GCA_034696685.1 Julus scandinavius
TCACGCGACACGCAGGCGCCATCGCGGCGGCCCTTTGGCCCTAGGGGCATGCAGGTGGCGCATCCTGAATGCCAACATGAAATGTTAGGAATATATGGTGACAAATGTGTTTCACAAAGTACAGTAGACTACATAGGTGGTGTTTAAACTTTAAGAAAGTACGCGAAACTGTAACTGACAAAAAGAGCAGTGATCGTCCGAAAACGTCGATTTGTGGCAATATCTGCATAGGGGAAATAACGCATTTTACGAGAGGAGGATAAACAATCTCATCAAACATTGGGATAAATGTGTCAATAAACTCGGGTCCTACATTGAAAAATAATAAATTTTCTGCTCTTTAAAACGGTTGTTTCAGTTTTTTTGTACGACATCTGGTTTTCGAATAATAAACGAATATGCAACACGTTTTGACCGCCCATCGTATATTTAGTTTACATGGACAGCAGACTTTGGCAAATTGTACTCATGAGTAGTAGGAGTACTGTTTACGATTGCAGTGGAATCATACTGTATAGTAGCATAAGTAGAGTGCATGTAATCAGTAGTGATATAAAATGAGTAATCAAATGTACTCAAGTCCAGAATAATTTCAGATTACGTTAATGCTCAAGGATATTTGTAATCACCCATCGTGAGTACATTTTTGTAATCGCGTGCATTGTATTCAAACGTTTTGAGTACATTTGCATTCAATTACTTGTTTAAATTTTGTATTAAATTACTCTTTGTACTCGGTACTCTCTTACTCGTTACTCAAATCTATCCAGTGTACTCAATTAATGCCTAACACTGATGAATAGCATATTATCAGATATGGAAGAAAATGTTCCGCACAAATGCCGATTCTGACCAGACCTTCAGCAAAAATGTAACTAGTCCAAGGATACAGAATCCCTAGAACATGATTACCTATTACAAATTGAATAATAAATTCCCAGAATAAATTAACAACCACATCGAATTGGCTTCATGTAAGCACCAATAAAAGGATTAAAAAAGTCAAGTATATCCAACATGACCAGAATTAGCAATCATTTCACGTTTATGGAAAAATCAAACCTAAGGTAACAAATCCTTTAAGAGATTTTTTTATAATTGAAATAATGTTCCAGTTTAGTAGATACGATCTTGGGGATTAAGTGAAAAAGTTTAGTTGATAGAAAATGCAAACTATTCAATTTACTGAATCAGACAAGAAGTAAAAAAAAATTGGAAAAAGTGAAATTTGAAGACTGCCACAATAACCTGATCCCTGCCAAAGCATTTTCAGTAAATTTAATCTGCCAGAAGATTCACCAATCTGATACCAATTTCAACATAACATCTTTATTCAGATGTTGGGTAGTCTTACCATGCGTAATGGTACTTTTTATACAGTCTCCGATTTTCGATCATGGCCTGATTGCAATGGTGCTTGAGGAAAACTGATTAAGACTCCCAACCCATTCAGCACAGAATCTTATTTTACTGGCTTCACTTACAACGGCAAGTATAAAATTTCACATCCATGGCGTATCAAATTCTGTCCTAAGAAGTGCCTAACTCTCGAAGCAGTAGAAAGAAACCAGATAATTCGATACATATTTCAAGTCCTTGTCATGACAGCATTCACACTTTCATGTCTAAATTCAGTTGAACTTAATCCTCGCATTCCAAAAAATTCAAGACTGCACATAAATCAAACAAATTTGCATTTACTGCCAGATCCCAGTCTTAAGTTCCAAACATAGTTTTCATGAATATTTTCATGGAATACTTTTGTTGTTTACGTGGAAATATATGTTGCCAACATTTGTAATTCCTGCATAACAAGGCATGGTGGCAAGACAACTTTCACTGCATATGTTTTCAAGATTGCAAACAATTTTAAATCCCAGTGCCCAGGCTCAGTTACAAAAAATCCCAGACTACACATAATCAAACAAATGTACTTTTAGTTCCAAATCCCAGTCTTAGTTCCAAACTAACTTTTCATGAATACTTTCATGGTATACTTTACTGTTGCTATTGTGAAAATATCTGTTCTCAACATTTGTATTTCCTGCATTACAAGGCATGGTGGCAAAACAACTATCACTGCACATGAATATTTTCATGGAATACTTTACTGTTGTTATTGTGAAAATATCTATTGCAGCCAACATTTTTTAATTCCTGCACAACAAGACAAGGTGTCAAGACAACTATCACTGCACATTGTTCATGTTTTCAAGATTGCATACAATTTCAAATCCAAGAACTCAGTTCCAAAAAATCCAAGACTGCACATAATAAAGTTTTTCTTTACTTCCAGATCCCAGTCTAAGTTCCAAACTAACTTCCCATGAATATTTTCATAAAATACTTTTTAGTTGTTTTTTGTGGAAAAGTCTGTTGACAACATTTGTATTTCCTGCACAACAAGGCATGGTGGCAAGACAACTAACTATATCACTGCCCATTTTTCAGGAAAACGTCGCAATGATTTCAAAACCTGAATATGTTCAAAAATACCTGTTGACAATGACCAGTACTTAAATCAGACATGGTCACGTTATTTCTAAAACTCGTTGGATAGTCTCCTCCCTTCTTGATATTATTCAGCCTCGCCTGCATTCAACACCACGGCGCTCAACTTGGTATACACGGATGCCTTGCATTGCCCAAACGAAACAGGGTCAAAGGTCAGCACGTGCACCAGCAGGAGGACGCCTCTTCTGTATTATTTCATGAAATATTCCAACATTGGAAGGATGTTAAACTCATCATCCGTCCTTCCTCGCCATCGCACCCTAAATCCCTCCCACAACCGTGCGCCATTTCTTCTTTAGTACTTTCACCAAAAAATTCACATGAAAAGTATCAGGTTTTTCAAAAAAAAAAAAAGTTTATGTGACATCAGTGTGGAACTGATTTACAGCATACATGCAGTTTACATTTCAAAGCTCTCTTCAAATGGTCCACAGAAGATAAAACCTCACAGAGCATGACAAACATGATAATTCGCGCGTCACCATGCAGTGTGACCAGACACATTACATTTAGCACAGCTTAATTACCCTTAATGAGTTGATAAATTGGGGCTAAAATACACACAAATTTCAACAGCATTCGGAAGTGACAACTGCACCCAACAAGCCCAAAATGTGCAATTAACCGGTTTCTGCAATAGAGAAATCCTGGCTCATTTTTGTGTGCTAAAATATTTCAAATGGCTAGAGTAGCTATTGAAAACATTTATTGTCACTTAAGTTGGATTGTTCCATCTCAATGTGCAAATAATATCCGGTCACAATTCCAATCAAAAGTTGCTCATGGGGCTTGCAAAATATGTGCATTTATCCGGTTTGTTCAATTATCCGATTTCACATCATGTACCAGGGCATGGGGAATATGTGAAATTATCCGGTCTGTGCAATTAAGCGGATTCTACTGTACATTGGTTTAACTTTCACCCACACAGACACATGCAGGCCACCAATGCACATGAACATGATGTATGGGTGCCACAAAAAAAAACACGTTCTTAAAAGCATTCGTGGGGCTATAACTCCATTAATTAAGCCCACACCCAAAGAGAGATGCGAATGAAAGATGGCTGGGTGACCAAGGGCAAGAATTGAAAATAATTTTTCACTACCTTCAGTGACAACACGCCCGCATGCATAGGCACAAGTACCACTACCACATAATGGAATGCCAGAGAGGCCTGGGTTCGTCACGATATACATTGAACAAAAACAACCCTCCTGGTAACGTGTCAACATAATGCTGGTAGCCATGGTAAGCCTTTGGTAGGAACCAGGGGTGCCGAGAGCCAGTGCGGGCCCGGGGGAAAGGGAGTAGGGCAAGGCTGTAATGTCATTAAATTTCGGGAAGGAGGGAAGGGGGTGAGGAATATATGGTCCTTGTTGTTACCTTAGAAAATTTGCGTTTTTACCAAAGAAAATTTTATTTTTACTATAGATAAATTTCATTTTTACCATAGAAAAATTACATTTTTACCATAGAAAAATTACATTTTTACCACAGAAAATTTGCGTTTTCAACGTAGAAAAACTGCGTTTTTACCATACATAAATTTGTATTTTTACCACAGAAAAATTGCGTGTATACCAAAGAATATTTGCATTTTTATCATAGAAAAATTGCGTTTTTCAGTTTTCATGACAATTCCAAAAGGTCATTTTCGCACATATTCCGGAGGCCCGGGTCCCTAAAAATGTCGGGCCCGGGGAATTTCACCCCCCCCCCCCCCTCTCGTCAGGCCTGAACCCAGTTTTCACAAAACCTCTTTAATAATTGTTTGGCATTCTGTGCTCGGAAATGATTAGAGCGTGCATATACAAAATGTTTGGCTAATGGCAAGGATTATATAACTAAATACCAACATCCACTGCAAACAACAAGAGTTTGGAATTAGTGACTTCGACCTAAATATATATTCGTTTCAATATTATAATGAGCCGGTAAAAGAATACATATCGTGCATTTATGAACACAGCTGTCATAAAAAGTGATAAGGGGCCATTCAAAAAGATCGTCCTCAAGAGGGGGTAGGGGTCTGCTCGCATGTGGATAGGGGGAGGGGCGATGGTGGGACAGAGGAGAAGCCATTATGGACGTACACTAATAATGGCATTTTTCTGTTTTTGAATTTTCTGTTTAATTAAGTTTTAAAGGTCAGTGAAAGAGACACTAGAAAAAATGTGTCATCGGTCCCAAATATACTTGAATTTTTAAAACCTCAGGAATTATGCCAAAAATTTCTGTTAAACACCAATTTTATGCCTTGATTTTTCTTCGAGGTCAGGAATAATCTGGAAAAAAGTCATGGAATTGGTAGTGAGAGGGGTGCTTGGAAATTAATTGAGTGGGCCTTTGTGAGTTCAAACAAATTTTCTAGACACCCTACTTTTTAAAAATGTTAAGGACATCGATGAGTGGGGGAGGGATGGGGTCTGGGTTAAAATGGACACCAGGTCCACAGGAGATAGGGAGAAATGATCAATTTTTGAAGGAATTTTGGGGACGTCCTTTTTGAATGGCCCCAAAGGGACACCAGAAGAAATGTGTCCCTAGTCCAAATTGTACTGCAATTTTTAAAACCTCAGGAAAGTCTGGAATTATGCCTAAAACTGCGCTAAACACCAATTTTATGCTGGAATTTCCCTTCAAGGTCAGGAAAAATCTGGGGAAAAGTCATGGAATTGGTAGCGTGAGGGGTGCTTGGAAATTTATAGGATGGGACTTTGAATGCTGCAACGAATTTTGTGGACACCCTACTTTTCTTATAAATTAAGGACGTCTATGCATGGGGGATCAAGGATTAAATGGGCACCATGTGGACAAGGGGTAAGGAGTGGTACATTTTTGAAGGAATTTATGGGAAGTCCTTTTTGAATGGCCCTTAAAAAGACAAAAAAAACTGAAAGCAGGTATATATGTGCACACCATAAAGACTGCAAACAAACAGATTGTAGAATTAATTGAAAGGAATGTTTGGGACTCGCATGAACTCGGACCAATTAAATGAAGTTAGAATCAAAAGATGAATTGTAAAACAAAAAAAATTAGTAGAAATTCCTTAGTCTTCAACTCCAGTATAAGTTTATAAAGAATCACCACATCCTACTTGAAATGGGGAGCGCATTCCCTGCGGCCATTTTTGTTGAAAAACATAAAACAATTTCATGTCTTATTGCAGGCAATATTATAATGCAAGTTGAGAGGTGTAGGCTTTGCAGATGAGACTGATATGTTAAATGATGCAGTAGACTCAGACGGATGGGAAGAAGAATTTCTTTGCAAATGGGATTGTCAATCTCTGAAATCTGTTGTTAGCCATGGAACTGTATAGAGTAGTGTACAATTTCACACATGCCGCAATATATGTTTACGATGTAACACGAAGATTGCATACATGGCCCATTACCAAAGGTCGAAACAGGGATTATGGATATAGACTTGACTAAAACCTGACAGAGCAACATTGCATCTACTCGTCTCAAACAACAGGCAATGCAAAAATAGACTTGGCTGCAACTTTGCAAATTGAAATTTATTTTTAGGAAAATATATAATTGAAGGCCTTAAGAAATGCGTGAATAAAATGAGACCCAGTTCTGAATGTAGGTTAATAACTGTCGAAGGGCGTTGCTGTAGCATTGAACATTAGACGCCATGCATATTGTACCGTTGGTAACAATGGGGAGGGAAAATGGATCCTGGTAATGGCAATAGAAAGCCATAAATATTAGGTATCTTTAAATTGGTAGTTGGCAGGGATGGCAGTATGGATAATGCCTCGTACACAATAGCTGAAACACGAAACTGAAATAAAGTTTCTGCAAACCAAGTTGTCGAAATGTGGTTTCGTGAACATATTTCCATACACATGTTTGTCCAAATGTAAACGTCCACACAGGAAATGTTTGCTCCAAGCATTTCATTGCAGACGACGCTTATACTAGAGTGAACACAAAAAACGATATTCGCCTCGTAGCACGTGGAGCATGAAGTCATTGGTAGGAGCGCCTTAACCATGAAACAATGTTTCATTGATTTCCTTTGATTTTCACCGCCTCTGCCTCTTGGTTGCAGAAATCTGGTGAGCATCCGCATATCACAAACATATTTGCGAAACCCTGTTTCAGTTTCGTGTTTCATCTAGTGTGTACTAGGCATAAGAATATGGATACCAAATACCAAATCGGTATCAAAACAAAGCATCGATACTGATCAAAACTAAGCATAGATACTGACCAAACTATTGAAAGAAGAGTATTGATACTTACTCATATCAGTTGCATTCAATAAGTAGGGTATGAACACATTTTAGGAGAATTTGATAAATGATAGTTACAGATTTCTTTTCTTGTTGATGATGATAATGAATGAATTCACCCATGGCATCTTCAATTCAACTCAGTACCCTACATTCAGAAAATGCATGCCATATGGTAGGGGTTTCGTACCCAATCATTTCAGAATAATGTTCCCAAGTCCTTAGACATCATTGTTAAATTGAATTTTTACTGAATTTTTACTTTCGCCAAGAAGGCTATTCCATCGTCTAATCGCATGCAAAAAGAAGGACCAATAGTAAGCAACCATCTTGCCACAAAGCTCGGTCAAGGAATTTGAGTGATTATGTCTACTCCTAGAGTGGTCGTTAGGCATTAAAAAAATGTGAATTACAAGAAAGATTAAAACGTCTGAATAATCCTATTGATAACTTTAAGCGTCTGGATCTCAACGTGTTCCAATTTAGAGAGTTAAAGCAATTCTGTCACACTCCCGGAATGTTGGTAACTGCCCTTAACAAATCTGGCTGCCCTTTGCTGGCCCATCTCTATATATCCTGAATATAAACCATCTTCCTTAATAAAGTCAAACTATTGGAAAACCACACTATGCCTGTGACATTGTGCTACATATATAGTACAGGATGACTCAAACAATGACAACCAAATATTCGTTTGAAATCTTGTTCAAAAGTACATGATAGAAAAATTCTGTTTTCTCTGACCTGGTGGACAAGTGCATTCTCCAGCAGCCACATCACGAGGTAGGCGAACTTTTTCTTCTTTGTTGGCAACATGTTTTGACAACCTCTGCAAGTAAAAAAAAATCAACAACAATGAAGTCTACTATCGACAAAAGCAAGTCCCTTGCTTCACAGAAAGGTGTAATCATTATACATTTGTGAACATCTCCCAAGTATGACAAGCACGTACAGTGTTACCATGGTACTACCAGGTTTAACAAAATTACTGCAACTGATTTGGGTATGGCAAGCATGTGCTTTGAGGTTACTTGACGCTACTTAACAATGTACAACAACGGTTTTCAAACGATCAATCAGTTCATTAAGGTTACATATAAAGAGTGAAAGTTCATAACTGAAGGTGAGTGACCTTAAATGCCATTTATAGGATCGATCACCATGGATTTCTTTGATTTGCGGGTTCCCTAGGTGCCCATTTCGAGATATTTTTACAGGGACCAAATAAATCTATCAAACTACTGTATTATCATACACATGTAATGTGTATTGGAATCATATCCAGAAATTTTTTGTAATACATAACAAGTGCAGTATTTTTGAAGTTAATGGCAGAATTTACAACTGCAAATATTTTGCAATTATGAATGATAGAAAAACTGCATTTTTATACAATAAAATTGCAGATAAACTTCAGCGATACAGCCGTAAAAGTGCAGTTACAAATGGCAGAAGAACTATAGTTTATGTGTAGAAGTGTATGGGAAATAAAAACTGCAGTTTTTCTGAGTAACTGCAATCATGACCACTGCATTTCATTCAAATTAACTACAGTTATGGCTACTTCACTTTATTCAAACTAACTGCAGTGCTTTTTTTCAGTAAAGTGCAGTTAATGACAGAATATAAAACTGCACATATTTTGCAATTATGAATAGTAGAAAAACTGTATTTTTATGCAATAAAATTGCAGTATAACTTCAGTAATACAGCTGTAAAAGTACAGTTCCAAATGGCAGAAAAACTGCAGTTTTTTGCTTAATTATACACCAGATAAATTACAGTTAATGTGCAGAATTGTAGTAAATGTAAAGTAAAAACTGCAGTTTTTCTGAGTAACTGCAGATTCAAATTAACTACAGTATTTTTGCAGTTGCTGGAAGAATTTAAAACTGCAAAGATTTTGTAATTAGGAATAGTAGAAAAACTATTTTTACGCCATAAAAATGCAGTAAAACTGTGCCTAGTGCCTTATTCAGGGTTGACAATTGGACAGCCTCAGGAGGCTAAAATAGACCAATGCCTATTACATTCCTATACCATTTCAGAAACCTAAAGCGTGAAAGTCCTATTGTTAATTAAGTTCATGCCTAAATTACCCATGTATAATAAAGTCGGGCTATACAGTAATTAAGTGACAAGTGCTGTATAAGGGTGGAATCGGAAACACTATACGTGTCAAGAGTGCCCTAACTCCAATATCGACCTTTAATAATGATGTTAGGGTAGAATTCAAACGATGTGGTGGGGGTAAATTGTCACATACACCTTGGGAACCTGGGGATTTGATTTAATTAGACCTCGTGTACCGCCAAAAGTCCCCAAGTGCTCCGCGGAAACTTGAAGGATGGTAAAAACATTTTAGTGGAAAAACTAAATAAAACAATGCATGTATGGGCCCTATTTAGACTATGATTAATCATATGTAGTCATTATGGGCTCTTAACTATTTAATGACCACATATAGCCAAATAATGGCCATGTGAAGCTGTTCAATGGGCATATGTGGACTATTAGATTTTAAATTTCAATACATATAGGTGGGCCATATAAGCCAGAATGATTTTATGGCGGCATTCTTTAGGTGAGACACCCAGAAGGAAAAATTGTTACAATTGTCACATGCACATTGCACTACGTGAGTGTATTTATGGGGCTTATATAAGAAGAATCTTGGAAATCTAGAGTAAAAATGCACTTTTGTACCAGGAAAAATCCGATTTTCCTGGGTTAAAATGCAATTTTTGTCTAGGAAATAACACGATTTTTCTAGGGTGAAAATACGACTTTTCCAGATAAAATCCGTTTTTCCTGCCGTAAAAATATGATTTTTTGAGGGTAAAAATGCAATTTTTTCAAGGAAAAATAGGGTGAAAATACAACTTTTTTCCCATGAAAAATCATTTTCCTGCAGTCAAACCACGATTTTTTTTGCAGATAAAATCCGTTTTTCTACAATAAAAATGCATTTTTTTTTCAAGGTAAAATACGATTTTTTTAGGGTGAAAATACGATTTTTCTAGGTTAAAAATAGAATTTTTTTCCATGAAAAATTAGATTTTCCTGCATTCAAAATAAGAATTTTTTGCAGATAAAATCCGTTTTTCTGCAGGAAAAATATGATTTTTCTACGGTGAAAATAAGATATTTTTTCATGAATAATACGAATTTTTCTAGGGTGAAAATACGATTTTTCTAGGTTAAAAATATCATTTTTTTCCATGAAAAATCAGATTTTCCTGCAGTCAAAATAGATTTTTTCTCATGAATAATAGTATAATTAAAGGCATTTTAGAAAAAAAATGCTGCAAACAATTTTTTTAAATTTGAAGAAATCGGCCTCTCCACAAATTACAACTTTCGTTTTGTTTTCTATAGCTGCTGTAATTCATGCATGGTCTATTTCTTCCTCTGTCAAATTCTTAATTTTAGTTCAATGTCACCCCGAGTCAAGCAGCCACAGATAGTACAGTGCTACCAGACTGCATCTGTACTAATTTCCCTGACTTTCCCTGACAAATCACCGAAATGTGTTCTATTCCCTGACTTTCCCTGACAAATCACCGAAATGTGTTTTATTCCCTGACTTTCCCTGACCACTAATCATTTCCATGGCTTTCCCTGATTTTCCAGGTCGCTAGCAACCATGCAGTAAAAATAAGATTTTATTGCAGCAAAAATACCACTTTTTTCCAGATAAAATTCGATTTTTATAAGGTAAAAATACAATTTTTTTCCCCATGAAAAATCTGTATATCCTGCAGTAAAAAAAATGTTTGTTGTAGATGCGATTTTTCTCTGTTAGAAATACCATTTTGCTGCTCCAAAAACTATTTTTTTCTAAATTGAAAGCGAGATTTTTCTTCATTTTTCTGTATGAGTTCACCTTCCTTTGGTAAATCAACAACATATGGCAAAGGCATCATGATAGAAACTACTTTTTAAATTTAACTCAGTTCCACATGACCCAATATTCAATCTCGCATTCTACAAAATCCCGCTTACCTCCAATTAAAATTCTACTACAATATACGTGTGCCCTTAAGTCTACTACCACACATGTCTTTGCATTCAAGACAGATCTCCTGCAGTGGCAAACTCCCCTTCCCCTATTTCTAGGTGGAGTATTTATGAGAAGAAAAGTGGAAACACGAGGGTTGGGAAAGCGCCCGACTTTAAAGACTGTTGAAAACAGCGAAAAACTTCCACGACTAAGTGGGCCTATTTATTTTGAGATGTTGTTGAGACATTTACTGAGACAGTTAGTGTTAACAGTACGACACTTTCAGAGTTTCAGACTTGGTCTTTACAGGCAGTTTACCTTATGTGACAAAACATTCGTATACAACACAGCAGGATTTTTCGAGAAAACGCCAAAATAAGCAATTCTGATAGAACTATGGACAATATTTTTGATTTATGCTAAGAAAACTTCAGTATGTACTTGAAAGTTGAAGGCCATTTGAAATTTATGTTAGTGTATTATCCAAACTTGCACAATTTAATTGTTATAATCCAGATTCCAAAATAGTTATCCATACTGGCAAATGTGTTTAGGATTAAGGTGAATCACAACCCTAACACTTTCAATGGGTGAAATTTTAAAACACAATTACAGCCAAACAAAAAGAGATTA
>JAQGAE010005322.1:0-11404 GCA_034696685.1 Julus scandinavius
ACTTTGAATTACACATGTGTGTAGCGGTGAGCTGGTCATTTGGCAAGTACTTTGGCAACAGGCAAATATTTGCCTGTTGCCAAATATCCCATGTGTGGCGCCACCTTCACGCCCAATAATATTCAAAAACAAGTATACTTGCGAGGAGTGTTTGAAAAGTTAGTGGCCTGACTTTGTTACAAACAACCTGACATGAACAAACACACCTCGATACAGTGGTGGACAGGTCAGGGCGTCAGCTTACCCCATGACAAATGAGCCCCCTTTTTGACAAATTACCTTTTTGTATAGCTTAACAATAACTTCGAATATACATGTATGCATTTTTTGAAAATGTCATAAAATTAAAAATAGTGGTAGCCTGGTAACCAATATTTTTAGTGTCAGTCTGCCATTGGCTCGACATGCATAAGAAACATGTGGTTAACACTCACGTACAAATTACAAATTTACATACAGAAATCCACTAAAATATAAATGCATCCATGCATGGACTATAGGAATTATAAACTACCAGATTACACGCAACCATCCACTGATGATGGTAACTTACTTGCAGACTGCAGGCAACAGATGTATATATATATATAAAAAATTTACAGATATACAGGTGGTAGACAAAACAATGGAAACAGTATATGAAATTTGGCATGCACTGAATTTACTGTATGTTTTTATCTACAGTATACGACAGTCATGAAATTGGCTAACAATGTTCTTCAGGATTCATGCTGTAGTTTGCAAAAATATTGGATATCTAGTTTAGAGTTTCCATTATTTTGTACATTCCTACCAACAGAATTTTCCTTTAGAGTATAGAAAATTGCAAAGGATGCATTTGCAGAAGTTCAATATTTTATGAAAACTTATACACACAAATTATAGTTGCATATACTGGCAACTAATATTCACAAAGACATGCAGTTTCCCCAGTACAAGTACAAGTTAAGAACAGGTATACAGGCAGAAACCCAGAATGCACAGCGAAATGCAGCCGATTCAAGATGGCTGCCAGAAGTGTCCTCCCATCTCAATATCGGGAATGGCAAGGTTGCGACAAACTTCCCGTTTTCGTACGCACGTCTAACCACGCCTAATTTTCCCCCAGACGGACTTTTCTTTAAATAATGTCTCGAAAATGAGCATAAAAACCACGAGTTCAGCAAAACGAATGATTGCTGTGGAATCGATAAAAAGAAGAAGATGAAAAAAAAACCACCCAACTAAGCCTTAAAGTCGTTTATCTTCGTATACATTTAATAAGATACTTCTCAATCAAAAAGCTCCGCCCAATTAACATCCAATAGTAGTAATTACCAAACGTTTGTCAACGGATACAGCGATATAGGACGCATGCCAGAAATGGGATTCGTAAATTAAGCTGAACGCCTAGCCATTTTGGCACCTTGTCGAAATTCCAAAGCGATTACTCGCTACAAAAAAAAAAAAAATGACCATGCAAAATAGATCTCAAGTGTATGGGTGGATAAACTCAGAGCCAATAAGGTAAAACTGGGGTTTAGAACAATACAACAACAACAATAATAACAGCAGAAGCAACATCAACAACTTCTGCTGTTTAAGCATTTCAACATTTAAAAAATCCACTGCATCAAATATTAAAATAGGATATGATTCGTCTAATGATGCATGAGACAACCAAATCTCCAAGAAATTGGTGGCTCAGACATGTCTAGCGAGTCTAAACTTGTAATATACATGTAACGAGAATATATGAATAGAGCCATTGTGTTAATCAGAAAACAAGTTTTACACGGTTGTCCAAGAAATGAAATTTCCGAGTTCCCTGTTTTATCCAGATTTCTGATACGCTAACTTTCTTTGGTCACCCTGGCCACTGAAAGCACAGAAATATCACATGTTGACACTATACTTATTGCTTATTATACACCTATACCTCGCTATACGGCTTTTAGCTATATAACGGCCTTTTTAATTATGGCACTTTTTCGATTTACGGCGCACAATGTTTCGTTATAAGAAAATTACTCTAATTTGCACAATCAAGGTCGGATTTGGCTAACAATAAAACAACTTATGGGTTTCACTTCGTTTAAAAAGGAAAAAAATGAAAATCAGAATGCAGAAATTGATTCGTTATACCGCCAACTTTTCCGAACCGTGTCTAGGCCGTAAAGCGAGGTATGGGTGTATGTATAAATAGGAGATATGACAAAAGGAAAATTCCCCATTTCTGTAAATGCTGGCCATCTATTTAATTTTGCATTAATATCCAATATATTTTTTATGTTAAATTTCCCTGACTTTTTAAATAAATAGTTCACTTTTTTCAGAATTTATCCCCAGACTACCTGAAAATTCCAAATTTTCCAAATCTGGTGAACTCTCAATATAGTAAAACTTAGTATTTGTGTTCACCAAAAGTTTTTCGCAAAATTTGCTCTTTTCGACAGTTGGAACCTCCACGAGGTGGCAGCGTGGTCAGTGACTTTTTTTTATTCTATCTGCATGGACTTGATTTTAATTTTGAAAAATACAACATCAGCAGAATGCCCGAGTAGCTAGCTAGCTTAAAAGGTGCTTTCGAGGCTATATAGCCTCGCATAATTAGTGTCCAGACGGGGCTAAAAAACCAAAGTCCGAAGGGGGTATCCGGGTGGTCAACACCTGCCGCCATTAAACATTAAATTGAAGCTTAGCTAGGATACACGAATTAATTCAAGCAAATGTGATGGGAGAGAGTGAGAGAGAAAAAAATGGCCAGGGTGAAAACAAAACGAGTTATATGCTATATATATATATATTTAGGAAGGGTGAGCACTTTCCCCACCACCCCTTACACTCCTCCCCCATCTCCAATAAACCCACCGCTGCTGCGCTTTTTTTTCGGACGGGGCTAAGTGGTCAACGTCACGCTCCCTCGCATGCACAGGTATAAAAAAGCCGCTGAAAAATCACAGTTGTACATATAGGACGGGACGGTCAAAAATAAACATGAACGCAATTGTAAACAGATGGACGAAGAGGAGGAGGAGGGTATTAACCCTTTCGTGATGTTTAGCCCAGCCAAATTTCTCCTAATTTGCTCTCACCAGTCTGCCTCTGAACAAACCGAGTTTAGAGCACTTGAAAACGTTTACGATGCCAGGTTGAGCGATTAACCGGTTGGCCACCACCCCACTTGCATGTGTTCCCATCCATAATTAGCGATTCGGTTGAATATCCAGTGGTCCCATTATCCGGCAAGCATTGTTTATGCGATTTTATCCAGCTGGTAACACTGACATTTTCCAATCTTATTTTGTCCACACCCTGTACAGTCGCGCTTCAACGACTTTACAATGCAGTAGAACCTGTCTAAATAAATAACCTCTCTAAATGCATAAAATGTGTCGGTACCGACTTGGTAACTCGTGTATGAACCTGTCTAAATGCATATTTTTCACCGGTCTCAAGAGTAAATATTTAGACTGGTTCTACCGTATATAACAGACATTATGAGTTTGGAACACCCTTTGTTGTACAAAATGAGTACAGGTAAGTACAGTATATATACGGACATAGGAAAATCTCACGAATGGACATATGTTTATATGTGACATATGGTTATATTATGGCAGTAATTGAGTACATTGAATAAAATTGAGTAACGAGTAAAAGAAGTACAAAAATCAATTTGAATACAAAATTACAAAAGTAATTGTACTCAAAACGTGTATGTACAATACACTCGATTACAAAAATGTACTCGCAATGGGCGATTACAAAAATGTACTCGCAATGGGCGATTACAAAAATGTACTCGCAATGGGCGATTACAAATGTCCCCGAGTATTAGCACAATCTGAAATTGAGTACCAATGTATAGTATAATCGAGTATGAATAGAAATACTTTTAAGTAGTTGAGTAATTTGTGTACCGAAAATGAGTAACTTGAAACGAGGGTCAACCTAAAAGCTAATACGAATATATCCTAATTTTTGCATTACTATACTTATATAATCCTTTTGTTACTATCGAATGTCCGCCAAACTCGTAATCAGTACTCATATCCATAAGTACAAATTACCCAAGTCTGATTACAATACTATTCATACTATGGAGTACGATTCCAAGAAGGTACTCTTAATCAGTACTTCTACACATGAGTACACATGTACTCGTCCAAGTTTGATTATTAATTTTCTATGACTACTGATTAGATGCATGTACTTACTTAAACTATCGAGTATGGGTCTCCACTGCAATTGTAACCAGTACTCCTACTCATGAGTATAATTTGCCCATCTATACATGCACATCTCCAAAGACGCCATATATGGACTTCACAAAATAGACATTGTGCAAATTAAGAACACGAATTTATAGAACTCTTATTATAACACACTATTACAAACACTAATAGTGTGTCCTAACTCATTTCTCAAGTGTTACTGTGTTATAAAAGAGTGCAACAAGCTGCGTTTCTCATCAAGTTTTGTTATCATTATATGATAATCTCAAGACTAACCGTTTTTCCAAAATCTGATAATAAAAAAGTGACAACATGTATTCAACGGACATATTTCTGAAGAAACAGGACGCACTTTGGCCAACTCCTTCACATTTTTTATCGAGAAGTTGATTGTGGGTTGCAAATATATACATTAATTCTGTGGAAAAACGACGGGACTCGTTCATAACGACAAATTTATATGGGGAATTACAACAATTTCAGATGGCTAGACGATGAGTTTTAGTTTTCTTTAAAAGACAGGAAAAAAAAAGTGTATGAAGCAATTTTCTCGTGAAAAACCATTTTGTGTATAACATATACAGATGCTACATTGGTGAAAATCGAAATTCTTAAAATATTTCCAGCAGGGTTTGAAATATTCTTTCAATGAATTTGTACTTTGGTGTTAAAAAGATAAAAGATCAAGTTTGTACATAGAGGGCGCAAGTAACAATTTGTGACCACATACAAAGCAATCCATTGTAACATGCCTTATACACGTTATGAAAACGTGACGATTGTTCTACCCTGCATGTATTTCAATTAATGAATTCTACGTGGCGTTATGTTATAATTTATTAAAACACACTCGCTTAATTGCAATAAATATAATATAACCCGCCATTAATCCGCATGTACAATCCCACATGTACAGACACGTTTTTTTTACGCGTTACACCTTTGGTCCTTGTAATAGCACCTTTTCCCCCTGGCTTTTTACCATTACCCCCTCGTTTCGGCCATAACCCCCTTAACTCCTTGATCCCCCTAACTCCTTTCCCTCTCTTACGCACTTGTGCACCTTTTGTTTCGACCACAACCCCATTGTGGGCGAGTTGCACAACCCCACACTTCAATCCCCACATGCCCTTCCGACTGACATGTTTACTCGTGGCCCTATATGATTTACCCCTACTTTTAATACCCCGCTTTCATACGCTACAACCCCTACAAGGGGGCCAGATAACATCCCAAAAATGCGCAGCCCAGGATCCACGGAGTTGGGGGGAAACAAAATTCCATCATACAGGTGGTTATACGACCTAACCAATAACAACATGGTCATACGAAACCATGTTTCGAACATGTCCTATCTTTGGAAGTTTGGATCATGTCTGATCATACTGCAGGTATGGTCAACACAATAAATACATGGTATAGGGGGAGACCGGGGCACAGTGGTACAACGTCTTTATAATATCAGGTTTTATTCAAAGCAAGTAATTATTCAACTCGCAATTGAATTTTTATTCTCGGTGTAACTATAAAACATTAGTAATGCTGAAATATAACATTGACGAATGTATATATCCAGCTATATTTTCAAACTAAAGTTTATGTTAATTAGCCATGTAGTCAGCTGTAAGGCCTTATTCAAATCCAATTGGTTATACGGCCGGGGTACAGTGGACCACACCATTTTGGGGTACAGTGGGACATGTCTTTGCATACCCCAATTAATGATTTGGAAAATATTTGTAAATTTTTCTCATTAATCATAACTTTAAATAAAAACCATGTTTAAATTTATGTTTTAAAGTAAAAATGGTTCACAAACACAGAAGAAAAAAAAACATTTGGACGAGTAAGCAGTGAAAATATGAAAGATGCTGTAAATACGGTTAATTTTAATCGCTTTTGTAATTTATACTTCGAATTTTAAATTGGCGTGCGGAATTAATCACAATTAATCAATGTAGTGTTCCTTTTCTTGTAAATTTGTCTTAATTTCGCGTGAACCATTGTGCCCCATTATAGGGGCACAGTGGGACAGTCTGCGCAACCAACTTTAATCTTTCATAGCAAAAAAACTAGTAGCTCTAAAACGATGACAAAATGTATACAGATCCTGAAGGCTTGTATATTTCTGTGTTATTCTTTTAAAATGCTACAAGTTAAATATTTTTCCCAAAAAAAAAAATGAAATCTAAAAAGTGTAACCACTGTGCCCCGGTCTCCCCCTACATACAAAAGGTACATCTTACACTAAGAAAATCTTAAAAATTGCATTGGGATGGTAGAATTTTACGATTACTATTTGTATCTAAACTGTAAAAAACTACATAAGTAAAACGTCGTAATTAAACATTAAACAAGGGCAGGGAAACCCTTTGGCAAATATGATTAAATGCATGCGAGTATTAAAGCGGGGTAAAAAATATCGATGTTTGCATTGCATATAGCTGTATGTATAGATAAAAAATATGTAACACGAATGTTGACCCAAGTGATTAACTGATTAGAGTTAATCCGTATTGGTACTGACAGATAGTTGGCAAGAGGTTCCCCCGTTCAAATTATTGATAGAATATAATTCAAGTTCTTTACAGTAAATACATTGCATATCCAATTTCAAACACAAATCATTATCTTGTATAGTCTTGACTTTTCACATGGATCATTAAGGGAATTTTCAGAGAAAATAACTTCCAAATATATAGGCTGTCCAGTAAATTTGGATGACGTTTAAGCGTATTTCATGGATTTCTATAGGCGCACCCCTTACAGTTTTAAAAACCCACGATCAACATTTCCCAAAAAATGTGAACATTTTTTAGAGTTTGTAAAAAAAAATATATATATATATATATTTAATGTTTACATTAGATTTCTTCTATTAACGAAATTTCCAAACAAGAAATTCCAGTACAAAAATTTGTTTAACACGAATTTCAAACATAATTCCCGGCTTTTCCGACTTTCCCGATTTTCAAGGAGACTGGACATCCTGATAATTCAATTTTATCATCATCATTCATACCCGAGTGGAAAATTAAAGATCTATGGGCACGTGACCATGACATACATGCATGACTATATATATACAGGTTCAGAATCAGGTGTTACGACCATTACAGAAGAACTGTATAGGGACCGGTGAAAAATATGCTTTTAGACAGGTTATGCTTTTGTGCAGGTAAATTTATATGCACGGATCCCAAGTCGGTACCGGAACATTTTATGCTTTTCGAAAGGTAATTCATTTACACAAGATGCATTTAGACAGGTTCTATACTGCATATCTGGACCTTTGTAGACAGTTTCAACAAATCCCACAGGAATCTAAGATGTGCCTTATCTTGAAATGGGGAGGAATTAACGCATCAAAGGTAGCTATAGATAGGTACCCAAGATAACTGTACTAAATACGGCCGCACCAATTTTACACCTTGCATAACACTGGCTCAGGTTTCAAAAAAACTTTTTTTTAAAAAAACCCCTGCTGACACATTTCATGGAGTAAAAAAGACAGTTTCGTAATCTTATCTCGTCTGGGTTTAAAATCAACACGTGATCCAATGGCTGACGATAATTTGTCAACAGATAAAAATTAAAAAAGCCTCTGATATAGAAAGTAAGTGTGCTAGCCATTATCCAAGAGCCATATATGCACCATACCTATATATATATATAGTATATATGCGAGTTATACCAAAACTTGTATATACACAGTGGAAACGCGGTTTACGAACACCACATGTTGAACGATGCTTCAGTTTACGAACACATTTCTCTGGACCACTGATCAAAGGTCCGGAGTTTAGCAATTATTTTACTAGTTTCAGCAGAACATATATATATTTGTTACTAATAAGTTTTACTAAATACAGGTAACATCAAAAATGTTATAATTTCCAAGGATTTAAATTAAAATCGATAATAGTTTTAAGGATATAGCCTACATTGGAAATATGGCAAAAGTTCGTCTCTCGTTTTATCCACGTCAATTGCAGATGCAATGGATGACAATCCATCGATGACGTCGATTTCAGACTTAAATCATATAATTAACAACAGAATAGATCGAATAATACACATTTTCCTAATGGAAACAATGATTATTAAAGTAAATTTCTTAAACAGAATCTGCGAATGAAGTTGATTCACAGCAACGTCAGCATGACGACACCACGTGGGTGCCTTTATTTCCTATAATGTTATAAATCATGGATGTTGTATATTAAATTGCTTTCTTCTAATATTGCTGTTATATTTATTTCCTTTCTGTATTATTTCCATACATAAGCCATAAAATGTTTTAAAAAAATTCTAGGACAAAGAACGCATTATTTGGATTTACATTAATTGCAATGGGAAAAATTGATTCGGTTAACGAACTTTTCGGTTTACGAACAGGGTAGAAGAACGGATTAAGTTCGTAAACCGAGGTTCCACTGTATAGTCGGTGATAACATGATTGTCAACAGTTGTACATGCCCATGTGCAAGTTTACTCCAAATATATAAAGTACGCGTATATATATCATTTAAAAAAATACGTAAACTATACTTATGGCAAAATTGTGTTAGTATATAACAGGATCATTACATTTTGCAATATTTCATGCAAATATAACGACATGCAAGTAACAATTACAGAGCGCGCTCTTACTTCACTATATAATTAATAACCACAAAGTGAAAACTATACCGCCCATTATTAATTTGAGCATAAAAACCCCCATTTAATTTTTTGGCAACAAAGCACTTAACAGTGAGTTGCACCAAGTTCCGATTAGTTAACCGCATTCTTGCGATGGTAAAATGCGTAATACCTATTGTCCTGCACATCCTAACCTAATGGCAAAAAGTGAATTAAAACCTAAATGTCCTAATCAACACCACTCATCATAATGAGACATTATGCAGTGCATACCGTTAGCCCATGAGCATCTTCCCATTAACAGAAAAGTAGAAAAATAGATGCTAAATCATAAACATGACACTGTATTAGAGAATAATTAACGCGATCTCCAATTGCAAAATAACTATCCTTGGGTTAAAAGGGAGCAGCCATGTTGGAAATGTTAAGTTATATTTATGTTCAATGCCTATATATGTCACACGGGGATGCTGAATCAAGCTGGGTGTCCTCTGAAGGCAACATGCAACATACACAACAAACACTACACAAACTGAATGCTGAGGTGTATCCACCAAATGTTGTCAGAAAGAGTGAACAAAACCTTTGTGAGGCGCTTTTACCAAGTGCCTTAACCAAGCATTCAGGTACGCATTTGAGTACATGGCTGAGCCTGCGCAGTAAAGTGGCAACATTTTCCCCCTTTGATCTGGACCGCCTCCCGAGCAATCCACGGAATGTTGCCGAAAAAATGGTTCTGGCAACAAAAAATCGTCATAAGTTTGCTCAAGCCGGGTCTTCGCTGAAAGCAAAATGCAACACGCAACATGAAACACGCCAACCCCAAAACACTCAAAGACAAACCTGAAATAATGAATACATCAACATGTTGCAGAATGCTGAGGTGTCTCCACCAAAAGTTGATAGAAAAAGTGAACAAATGTGTCTAATTTACAGCGCTTTTACCAAATGCCTTACAAAGCATTCAAGGTCCTTATTTGAGCATGCGCAGTAAAGTGTCAACATTTTTTCCCTTTGATCCGGACCACTTCCAGAGCGATCGGTGAAATGTTGCCGAAACCATGGTTCTGGCAACAACATAAGTTACCTCAAACGGTTAAGGTGAATATAATTGAGAATATTCATGTTTGTCATTTTTTACAACTCAATTGGTTATATTTGGTGAATAATACCGAAATTTAAGTTTCGTATCGAGGTAAATTTTGTACAACTATATCCGAAAATCGAGGTTTGCAAAGATGGCCGACAGAGACGCCAACTAACCATCGCCCCCTGGCGGATGGCATCAGTTGCAATGGGCAATTCGTGGGAGGAGAAAAGGAGGGTAATTGAAAATGCAAAAACCATTAAAAAATAATAAGAAAAATCTACGTATGCAGTCTTCCCACGAGCAAAGTGGAACGACGATACACCTAGTTCCCGTCTGTCTGAACTTGGTTTTATTTGGAGGCAAATATACACAACTTCCATGAGTAATCTTTTTTATTTTCTCCAGTTGAGATAGGGGTCACTGCATGAGGTTGGTTAGCACCACATTCCCGCCATAAACATTACCACCTACCAGCTGATAAAAGTAGTCTGCTGCCAGCCACCACTGTCTGAACGAGTGCACTGACCCACACTGGCATTGCCACAAAGCACAAACACACGTAGCCAGCCTTGCAAATACACAAACAACAACCACTTCCCATTGCTAGTTTGCGTATTGCCCTCGGCCAATGCTAGTTTTTTAAAATATATTTCTGTATTTTTATTAATTATTCTACATCTTGGTATGCTTATTCACGGTGTTATTTTAACCCACTAGTGTTTTTCAACCTTATTTCAACTCAGGCACACAACATGGGGTTAACTGAATAAGGGGATAAAATTGTCACGGCACATACATTTTTAAATTCAGGTTTTCTCTTATTTTCTCAATCAGATAATGAAACATCGTGTATTGAATATTCATATTGAACCTTTTGTATAAGATATACATGTATGTTGGAATACGTTCAAAACCCTAAAAACCACATTAAGAACCACATTCAAAAAGGACGTTCTCAATAGAGGGGGGGGGGAGGTCTGCTGGCATGTGGACACCCATGTGGGCAAGGGGAGGGGTGACGCCATTATGGACGTCCGTTAATGATGGTATTTTTCAGTTTTCGGATTTTCTGTTAAATTGAGTTTAAAAGGTCAGTGAATGGGGAAATGGACACCGGAAGAAATGCTTCCCCAGTCCTAAATTTACTTTCATTTTTAAAACCTCGGGAAAGTCAGAAATTACGCTTAAATTTGTGTTAAACACCAATTTTAAGCTGGAATTTCCCTTCGATGTCAGGAAATTTCAGTTAATGGGATATAGAACCCTATCCCTTTCAATGGGTCGGGCTTGCAAAGATACTCAAAGTCGAATGAGGGAGGTTTGGGTGGGGGTGAGAATTGTTTGGGGTGGCTCGATGGATCAGCAAGGGCCTCATTTTGTTGTTTTTCACTTTGAAATGGTAGATTTAAAAAAAATTAATATACAAGTTTGAAAAATGTCCGTTATTTTGCAC
>JAQGAE010005323.1:0-11402 GCA_034696685.1 Julus scandinavius
TTTATCCAGACATCGCCAACCCTAAACGTTGAAGAAAAATAGGTTGTTGGTTGAAAAGAGGACAGAATTGTTGGTTGGAACAATCTGATCACGACGTTCACTGTTCCACATTAGAACGCAGAAAAGACCAGTTTAAACCATCCACTAGTTTATGAGATATTGTTATTCGAATTTGGATGGGTCGAACCACTCTGTGTGAACGAGTTCAGAAAAAGTTTCATCTTGAACTTCCAAAGCTGGAAGTTTGAAATTTCATTGTGAAGGTAGTAGAACTAAAACTCACAAATTTCTGAAATTTATCCTGTTTATTTTATGAATATACTCGAAAAAGAAAACAAGTTTTTTATTCAAACTAATAAATAAAACGCTTTGCTTACAATGTTGCTATAATTCAGTAGCCAAAATACTACTTCAGATATACAAAAAGGTGTTTAACAACATGGTGACTGTATAATTAATATACAAATATATCCCTTCTTAACCGGCTCTTCGGCTTATCCGGCGGCTTCAGAAAGGTACAAAAAGTGAAGTTGCATATAAACTTTTCTAGCAAAAGTCATAAAACGCAAATACACATGTACATACAACAAAAATTTCATAGATACACTTCTACAGTACGTTAAAGAAATAATTATTTCAGTTTAATCAGATCAAACCTAATTTTTTACCATAAATTTCAATTCACGAAATTGTTTTACGACCTTTCATAAAGAATTATTCCCACAAATGTCAAAACCGAAAATGAAGAGGAGATGGCTTAGGACAAGGTTACTTAGATAGTTGGAGTACGTGAGTTACTGTAATCTCAGTTTTTACTCGTTTAATTGCAGCCTTCTACTGTTTTATACAAAAATACATTTAATGCAATTACATTGAGTGAGATCCTTGATTTTGCAATGCCCTTGGCTAATGCTGTGATTATACTGATTCATAATCGCACTTTGTCTTAACCCACCTGATGCGGATTTTTCTTCAGGTGTTTTTATAACAAATAATTATTCAGTTTTTATAACAACCATTGAAACAACTAAGCAACAATAAAATTTTCCTCAAATTATAAAAGAATTTTTTTTAGTGTGAAATAGTGTGTTGAGATGACCTGTTATGGTTGTTGTGGTGTGTTGATAGCAAGTCACTTGTGACAAGGTATAATTTTACCACTGTCAGTATATCGGTGTTCTTAATTATGAAACACAAACCGTTTTCAAAATTCTCCTCAACTTTGAAGCATTTTTCAGTTCTTTGATGTTCTCGTTTATTAGTATTCTTATCATTGTACGATATTTCGCACTTGCACCTTAAGAGGAAGAGGAAATGATTTTGATTGAACAAGAATATATTAAATTAAATGCATAAAAAATCGTGTGAAAATGCTCACCTATCATAAACAGATTTATAAAACACCTCTCAACAAGGTTAATAAAGCAATTGTAAACGTCAAACTTAATAACAATGACGAAATTTCGGAAATAATTCTTTTTCTTGAATTTTGACAGGTACTTGCTTATGATGTAAGAGTACAATTAGAATCCAGAAAAGCATTTTGCTTCTATTAAGTTACCAGCAAAATGTAATTATATAAGTGTGTAAAAACACAAAAAATGAATGTTGGAATAGTACGAGGAACAGTCAAACAGTCTTGCATATTCGTTTATTATTCGAAAACCAGATGTCGTACAAAATACTGAAATAGCCATTTTAAAGAGCAGGGAATTTTCTATTCTCTCGTGAGAACGCTTTCAAGTGAGGCCCCTCCCTTTTTGTTTTTGATAATTTGTTCGAAATTCTGCATGAATTGTGGCGCCATGTAGTGATTTAAAACCAGAATTTCCTGCTCTTTAAAATGGCTACTTCAGCTTTTTTGTACGACATCCGGTTTTCGAATAATAAACGAATATGCAAGACGTTTTGACCGCCCCTCGTACCTTCACTGCTAATATGTTAGGAATCATATTGTATCCCATAATATTGTACTTAAAATTCTCGAGTACTATATAAAATCGATTACATAATTTATACTTTAATATAAAGTAAGTATTGACTAAGAGTATTTTTGATAGTTTAGATAAGTAAACAAAAACAGAAAATTCTAAGCAAATGGAAATGTACAAAATCATTCATTATAAAAATGATTTGAAAATGCTAATGCAATGCCTAACAACTGGTTACTAATTGGCTTAAATAGCTAATTGATAAGTGAGCACATTTTAAGTAAACACGATCGATATTTCCAAATCTAATATCATCAATTTGCTTAAACGATAACCACTCAATTGTTAATCTTATTTAAATGAGTTGGCATCCAATGAAAAAAATGGCTGCTAAATGTAATAGCCTTTGTTATGAGTTTGCATCTGTAATAAATTAAGAACACGTCTAACATCTCTGAGAATCACAGTCAACAGTAATCACAGTCAGGTAACATGATTGTGAGTTAATTTGTTTTCACAAAGATAACAAAATATTAACATATAAGCCATATAACTCATATACTTTATAGATAATATCATTTCATTTGATAGAATTTATTGGTTGATGTTAAATGTCTTTACAAGTACGAAAATCTATACTTTGGTTTTGGAAAAATACTTTTAAAGAACCACATGTTTATATAAAAACCAACTGCGGCTGCTTTTTAAACTATTATTTTTGGTAAATAACGTATTTTATGTTTTCATTTTTTTCAAATTGAAAGACCATGAAATGCAGTGACGTATAGAAATACCAGTCTGGATAAATTTTGTTTTTCGAATACTAAGATAATTGTTTATGAACATCCATAAAAACTTGAAAAACAAAATGGAGTTTTCGATGGTGAAAAATTTCCACTTATATTAACTGATAAGTAAGACTTTAATTTAAAATGCAACAAATCTTGTTGCCCTTGACGTCAATGAATGTCTATTGACGTCAGTTTTGTTGTTTCATATTTCTTAAAAAATTCCGTTCCAAAAACAGATTTGCGATTAAAACCACAGAAATGAAATTAACAATAGCAACACTGTAATTGGTATCAGCTCTTGGGAAGAAATTTTTTTGTTCAAGTGTCCTTAACAAATGATCAAACTAAAAATAACCATACACTCAGACAAACTTCAACAAGTTAAAAAGCTATCACACATATACACTTTCTTTACGTTTTTCAATCTATTGTTTTAAAAGTTGTCTAGCATCATGAAACGAAATGAAAACAAACCTTGGGATATTGTTTACTCTGACTTGATGAGCTTTTTTAATTCAATGCAATCTAGCAGCTTCGTGCATATTAATGAAAGGTCAGATTGAAATCGTTAATGAAGTACTTTTAACACAATATAGATTTAAATAATATAGTTGTATGTATTCCAAAGCGTGTGTGGAAAGCTTGTTAAACACCGTTAATGCATACTATTTTCAATTATGTAGTAGATTAATATAGTAGAAAATGCACATAAAGTATTCGTACAATGTGTTTACATAATGTTATAATTATAAAAAAACTACTGCATAATATTGCCTAGGTTTATTTCGATAATTTATGCTGAACATATTCATATGCAGTACTTAATTTTTCCCTTAGGTATTCTTAAGCTGTTTCCATTAATATTTTCGATAAAAAATAAAGGCATCATAAAGGTGCGTTTCCACATGAGATTAAATCTCGCGAGTTACTCGCCACATCTTGTAAACCATAAAAATTCCCAAACTTAGCTTTAAACATTAAACACTTCTAAACATTTCGACACCTGCTCTCAAAATTCGAACTTAAAACTTAAAAATTAAGGTGCGTTTCCATGTGAGATTAACTCTCGCGAGTTACTTGTCATTCATCTCGTTTTCCACTAAATTTCCCAAATTTAGCTTTAAACATTAAAAAATTCTAAACATAAGCATCTCGACAGCTGCTCTCAGAAATCGAACACGGTTCATATTTTGTGGACTGCTATCAGTGACAGCTCTCCGACAGTAGAACGCGCATTTTTTACACGTGTTACACTGAGAACTGCTATCGAGAGCATATATATATGCCCTTAGCTACACATTTTCATTTTTAATTCATCAGTTGCCTTCTATATGCCCTTGATGCAAATTTGATGGGTTTTTAATTAGAATTTACAAAAAAAAAACATGAAACTTGGTTAACACTGGAAATCTTCAGAAGGATCTGGGTTCATGATGGCTACAAAATGATTGAAATTATTGAAGTCCAAAACGTAATTAGAAAAAAAACAAATTTGAGAATTCTGTAACTTTAAATGAAAATTGAGCAAATTAAAAATAAATGAGGACATGTTCAGGACTTCGTTAAACTTTATTTTTTAATTTTATCCAACTTCTACTTATCGAAATAAGTGTAAATATTATATTTAATTTGCCATTTAAAAACAACTCTCTACATTTTTTTCATTCAAAATTATAAATTCATACTCACATCTTAAGAAACACTTAAAAGTTCCTCCTTGTTATACAAAAAACTTTTCTATGTGTAATAATAATCTAATACATATAATTACATTTTAATTGCTTCATTTTTTCTAAACACAAAGCTCAGTTTAAGATCTGCACAATCGTTAGGAAATTTTACAACAGCACATGAAGCCTTCCCTTAGGCTTTGACTAGGTCAATTGCATTTCTAATTCAGTGTATCCAGATACACAACTTAAGACCTTCAATCAGATTATTACATGTTTGCCCTTCATTACCAAGGCCTTAAAAGTGCAGTATCAAATTGAATGAAAAGTGCAATAAACTGAAAATATATATTTCTATAAATACCCTGAAATATTCTAATTTTGTTCACGTATCTTCGATTCCCCTAAAATATTTCTTGCATTTAAAAAAAAATCATAAAAAAACTAAAATTAAGAACTGAAATTGAAATTTCAGACAATATTCTCAAATAAATATAAAGCTTAATAAATTTTCTCTAAGCAATCACATTTTCACATTTTACCAGATATTTTTAAATTTATTTGATCTAGTTTTAAAAACAATTCTATGCGAGGTAATAAATAGTATCAATGTTTTAGAGAATACCATCCTAGTTAGTTTCAGACTATCTTGTCTATATCGCTATACTTTTATTCAACATTTTCTCAGAACATACAACCTCGAGATTCATTATTTAAGCATGTATTTCATATACTAGTTCTTAAATCACCCAACATATATATATATACATGTATATATAAAATCTGTATTTTCAGAAAATTCCTTCGTAGTAGACATAAATCTCTGGGTTTTTTAATGTACACAATAGTTAACACAATTTTACTAAGATTATAGACTTCCAAATAAATATACTTCGCTATTCCAAAGCATCGCTTTTAAGAAAACAAGCCATTTTGATTAAAAACAATTACACTTTCTCAATATAAAGTTCTGAAGTGTGGTCTGTATTTCAAACATTGAGACATTTTTACATATAATAACTATAATAAACATAAAAAACAATGGAATAATATTGCCCGCAATATAGTTTGGAAATCAGGCTACCCAAGACAACTTATTATAAGTACTTTGTAGATACGAATTAATTCCCACTAAGGTCTAATTTAATTACAACCTTCGAAAAGTGAAAATGCCTTGGGAAACATGTATACACAGCGAATATTGCAAAACCAAATTGTTCCCAGGGTTGAATTATTATATAACAGGTATGATTTCTTGCAAATGAATCAAGAATCTATTTGAATAAAGCACCCATCCCAGCCTGGTTTTAGAATGAGAACATGCTCATCGGAACTTGCAAATTGCCCTAGATCTCCTCGGAAAATCCCAAACAAACTACCAATAAATCATTGTTCCTGATCATAAACCAAGTTATCAAGGGCAACTATAGGTATCTCGCCGACCATCAGTTGGTCACATGTCAAGAGCTATTTTCATATTGAGAACATTCTTATTAGCAGTATTCCAATCGTCCCAGATCCCAAACTAAACGCTTTCTTAAAAATACCACTTAAAATTGCGTTTAAACTGAAGAAATACAACATCTGATATACTGTGTTTAAATATTATAGCATATGAAATATACACAACACATTTCCAGAAACCCTTTATGCATTCTCATTACCTCATGAAATCTTGTGACACAAATCCAAAATTGTGGATTTGTGTGAATTGTGTAAACCTTATACACGAAAACCCTTTTGGCCCTTATTATTAATCGGCCTTCATAATTGTTAATGAGTTATTACTTCAACACCTGGAAAATTTTCCATCATTTCAACCAGGGCAACCTTTATATTCTTGATTCAAGGGTAACCATGTTGTGCTGATATTTGGTCAGTGTAAACTGCTTATGCAATAAAAAAGACAAGCAATAAAAACCTTGTACACGTCATAATGTACTAAGTTAATGGATACACCGAACCCCATAAATTACACATTGAAATACATCTAATAATTACGTTCTGCTTCAATTACCTTTCCTTTTTACCCCAAAACGTGAATAGAAACCCTAACGTTTTGCACAATTCACATGGTTTGAGTACCACCTTTATTTCAATATTTGTGAGTATTGATAAGTCCACGACGTCCCTACATGTGTTTTAAAAACTTATTAAACTTCCAGGTGAAATTAACTAATCTCTCAATCATTATGGAACCGAATTTCAATCAATATGGAATCTAAATGTTATTTTATATTTATCGAAAATTTCGATCAATTCAACTGTTCAAAAAATATCCTTCATTATGGTAATGTAAAACATGAGTAAAAGTAAGAAATTTCAAGGAAGGAAATGTAAAAAATACGACATTTCGTAAGTTTATAATCTGAAATCACAATCAAGAATTTATAATTATCATGTTATTCATTTTTAACTACAATAAGACTATTTACTATTCCAGGAAAGTGATCATAAACACAATCTTTCAATCTTTACACCAGGCTGCCTTTTCATACTTGAATTTACGTCATGCTTTATATGCCCTTGATGAACATTTACATTATCTCAATGCATGCCATTGTCTTTTTTAATGAAAAAAAAAATGCTCATGATTTTGCTAAATATTAACACAACTTCGCCATTCGGGTAATGATGAAATATGTATTTTCCTTGTTTGGTATAACCTTTCATTAGGGTTTTCTACCAGAATTCGCCAGAATTTCAATTAACCATAGCTTAAGAGGTTTAGTCCTTGGTCCTAAACTCCTAATAAGAGGTTTGTTATAATATCAAATGATTCCATTATCTGAAATGCATTGCCATCTAAAAAATTCATTTTAAACTATGACAACCACCTCAATCCAGCTATATTTTAATATATATTTCGTAATGCCCTTTGATTTGATATTTCAACATGTAATGCTTCAAATGTGGGCTTAAACAAGCCCTAAGGATTTCGCACCATTTATTGAGATGGAAAAATGAGCGTGGCAAAATTACTGTAGATAGGTGACCGTGATACAGTTAAACTAAAAAAATAGCTTCCAAATTTAGTCTTATTACCACAGGCAAACAGGTTTTTCATTAAAAAAAACTCCATCAACAAGAAGCGTTTTCCCATCACCAGGCCTTGAATCGAGAAAAACATCGAATCCAGAGTTGGAACACCCATGAGAAAACATTTGTTTTTCGAGTTTTGCAAAATGTTTGTAATGCGTCATTAAAGGGGGAGATTTCAAAAACGTGATCAGAATCGTGTTATAAGGACGTTATTAACCTCTGTCGAACATGTGCAAATATAGTTTTTTTTTCTGTTTAATTAGTTTATTTCAGAATGTTTTGCAAATAATATCCCCATTATTGACATGTCATGTATCAAAGAAATCAACACACTGTTCTAGTCAAATATGCAATTTTTAACTTAATTAAGCTTATCAAATAAAATTTCGATTATTTCCTCTGGATGTAAATATATTAAATTTTGATAAATATTCTACAATATATTTATAACATAATGTAACACACAGAAATATTTGTGGAAACATATCTTACTTCAAAATATATTATCTATATCTGCAGTATAAAATAAAATTACACGGGGTAACCTTCACTACATATTGTGACAAGTACCACATTCTAACCCTGGGTTTTTTTAAAAATATGAAAACAACTTTTTATGGAAATGAAATAATGATTATCGCAATGAAATAATGAACATCAACTAAATTGGAAAGTAACCAATCACAACATATATAATCAAATAAATAAGTATCAACAAGTAGCAATAAAATTGTATACAAAGCAAAACCAATAGATATTTATAAAACAATAATTAAAAAGAACTTTGTATTTTCCAAACTGCTTGATAGTTATACGTTTAATAAATGAATATATGAATATTACATTTTACAAAAAAAAACAAAAAAAAACTTTATGGACAATTCATATTCCTGCCACGTTTCAACAATTTCGTATGTTAAAAGTTGTCCCCCCTATAAGATAAGATATCAGTTTAAGCCTACTTATAAACCCAAATTTAATAGCATTAACATTAATTTGGCATATCAAATCCAGTATTTCTTAATAAAATAATTTCATAAAACATAAAATAAGAATATTGGAAATACCACTTCAAAAATTGATGTTGGAGTGATTGAAAAAAACTCAAAACGCGTGTAACAGCCAAAAATAAAGACTTTTTTTTCCAGTTCCAGAACTGAATCTGAATGAGTACTAAACTCATCTGAGTTAAATCTTTCAGCAATTAAAGTTTTGTTCGCTCTTGACCAAATTTTATACATAATTTATCTTTGGTGTTAGCATTATAGATACCAATTGTGACGCTTCAGAGGTAAGTGGTCAGGTGCAGGTAGCAAATTCCGAGAAACTCTCTCGAGAGAGAGAGAGATAAAAACTGATGGCGCAGCTCCAAGGCCCGCGGCCATCATGGGGTTGCGTTCTGATTGGTCAGTTTAAGTGACGTCGGTGGCGCGTCACATTACCCGTTTTTTGGGACGGTTGAAATCTGTTATAACCCAGTGACTCAGAAGGACGTGTACCAAAATCCGTAGCCGTGCCGTCCCGTTTTGTTCTCAGCAAAAACCGTTCCAAAAACATGGCTTCCACCTCGCTCCTCCTCGCCGTCCTGTCCGTGCTGGTGTTCACCGTGATCGCCCAAGCCCCGGCCTCGGGTCAAAATAAATACGGTAAGTGCCAAATAGTTTTCCTAATCTCGGTATACATGCTACAATTTGGAAAAGGCAACTTGTTCATCAATAGCGCCAGCTGATGAGCAACCACTGTCCCCAATCTGGGTCACCGGCCAGGTCGCTAAACGGTTGAAAAAAGAAGGGGAAAAAAATGTCCCTCAACCTGTTTAAGTAGACCAAGTACAGTCCGACACCTCCAAGTTTTACCATAAATCCGAACGTCGAGAAGACGAGAAAAACAACAACATTGCTCTTGAAAAACATACTGAAATGTCTAGGTTAAATCCTGAATTTCCAAGACAGATCCTTCTAAAAACTTGTTAGAGCGATTTTTATGCTAACCACTGTAGTAAAAAAAAGTTACAAATCCTAAATAAAATAGAATCTTTGTCAGATTTATCCTTGAAATCAATGATTTCTAGCATAATATTGTCAATGATTCACGTTTTTTCACACTTGTCTCTGAAAAATCTCACTGAATCTTATGATGGCAAAGTTATTTCAAGATATAAATAATCAAGCTCATGCTATATGTAACAATATCATGCATGTTGCCAACAATTCAAAAATATTGCAAAGACTATAGTTGCAATTATTTCAGTATTTATATTCTTTAATATAAAATTGTATCTAAAATTGGGTGCTAAACCAATTAAATACTTTTGATAAAATATATTTTTCCAAGATTAGAAGTTTAAAAAAGCATTCGAAAAAGACATCCCAATTTCCATGCCTAACCTACATATTGACCTATTTTCATTTAGATTTTATGAAACACATCGGAATATTAAGAGAATTTCCTAAAACTGACATCTAAATTTGAATTGGAAACAATTGGTTCTGGTTACTGTAAAAAAAAAAAAAAAAAAAAAAAAAAAAAAAAAGATGTTCTGTGTATTCGTTACTAAAACGACCACATTTTTCTCACTAAATAGAGGTCAGTACTCCTAACTTTTGAAGTAACATTGACATATCTAAGCAGCACACACTATGCTTAACATTAAAAAATGCGATTGATTAAAAAAAGTAGTTTTTTTTGCATAATATGAAATAATCATTAATTTTAAAACGTCCTTATTTCATAATGCTTTGGTTGTCATTGAAATACCTCGTCGATATGTGGGTTAGCAGGTCTACAGACAAGGATAACATTTCATAAAAAATTTACAGAATTATATTAAGATGGCGCCCTGCTGTACCAACATTTTTTTTCGATATAATGTCGTACGACACCTTTCACAATTTCTGTAACTTTTTTGAAATACGAAAACTTCTAAAAAAAGATATGAAATTACATCATAAATCTAGGAATAATTGCTGCCATTTATTATGTCAAAAATCAGTGAGTGCACTTTCGATAAATATTTCCAAAATTTCATCGCCTTACATGTTCATTTTTCAAAAAATCATCACAAATGGCATGTTACACTGGAACATTTTATCAAAATGCGCAATGTACAATATAGTTTATTCATAATTTTATGAAATTTGGACTTTTGAAAATTGGAAGTATACACATTTGCTTTAAAAATGGCTGCCAAACTGTATGCCAAAATGCTCATGAAAGATATTCAAAACCGTTAACTGACCTAAAATCATTAAAATCCGCCATCCACTGCGGATTGAATAGGTCGAGAGGTGAGAATTCGAAGATTTACAACTTAGGCCTGATTCTAATGTGGGACACCCAGCGGACTAAACCTGAAAATGTTCTTCGCAAACACTTATAAGGTGACCTAGATTTGGATATGTGACTTGGTATAGAGCCTCAGCTATTGCTACTTTTCCGAACGGTTGCCTCACCTTCAATGATCAAAAACATTTTAAAAAAAAAGAAGCAACGAACGCGCTAAATTTAAATACACCTCGGATTCGGTTTTAAAAAACGATTCTGTAAACAACTTGGAAATGTGGACATATCGACCAGAATCAGATTCGAGTCCCGTGTGGAAAAATTCTATATGAAAATTCCATATTAACCATCATGGTCCATATACGATTTTTCCACATGGGTAATTGCATGATCAGAATTGGAATTTGCATTCATATACCTACGAAACGGTCAAAACAACATGTAACTAATGTAAATAATGAACCATAATGTCCCTTAAATGAAACAATGATTCATAATATCGCTTAAATGCAATAATGACCCATACTGTTCCTTAAATGTAATAATGTGATAATACATCAGAATGAACATTTCACAGTATGGTCAAAATTCAGAATACGATTCCCATTCTCGACACAATCGATCTTCCTCCACTATCAAACTTGTGTATTGTTCCATCGTTATTTCCAAATTTTGGACACAAAACT